>OX235272.1:46428548-46715826 GCA_944472155.2 Trichobilharzia szidati | reverse complement strand
CCTCCTTTGTTATTCGTAAGTTTTCTCTTCCCTATTAGACAATATCGAATGATGAACACTCTTTTGTGTTTAATTGGGCTTTGACTCTTCACCAAGATGCCTGTTTAGCAGATTTCCAGCAATGAAAACACTGTGGTGCTCTGTGCCATGATCGAATGAGCGCTTCTATCGTTGCATATTTACTCCCGAATATACTTGAAAGAATCAACCAGAATGACTTCCAAACCCAATTCAGGCAGTAACTTTCCTCATTTATCAAATGCTCCATTAAGAACTAACTTCGTTGCAAAACAAAGCAATATTAGAAATATGAAATATAATTTTTCAGGTGATGTGGCCCAAGAAGAAGCAGAAGCCCCACTAAACTACAGCGAGATGGTTGAGTTTTGCATCTTGGGGCAAATGGCGACTAAAAACACCTTGTCACAGTAACAAACTTTCGATGTGGTGAAAAGAAAGATTTTAAAGGATTGGATTATTTCTAGATAACAGAGATCTTGAAAAGCATATGGTTTTATCGTTTCAAACGATAACTTAACAACTCCCCTTAGGTTTTGTGTTTTATGCGATGCTCAAGAACTCCATGTATTGCTTCATCAGTCGCTACTATTAAAACAATGAAGAGTGAAATTACACTGACTTCTATGTTGATCGTGTTTACCTGATGACTTACTACCACCTTGTGTTTAGAGGGGGACCTGGTCTACATAAAAGCCAAATGTAAACATTCACCAGTTGAAGGAATTGATCTGAATACCACTTCAGCAAGATTGACCTAAGCGAAACAGGATATAGATGACACTGATTTCGGTTATTTTTTACTTTTGTTGTACCAGGACGACAATTTATTTTCAATAATAGTCTTTTTGAAACCAGATCTGGTATTTTAATTAAATCGAGACAACTAATTTTTTGTCCATGGTTGACATTGCAGTGATTCAGCAAAATGCCTCAAAACATTTCTTTCAAAGAAAGCGGTTGGATAATGAGCACTGCACCTTGTGCAGAACCTGACTGAGGGCGAAACACGGTTAGTGAATTCACTTTCAAGACTAAGCCTGGCGCGGCAAGTGCTTGTTGTAAATCCCTACCACTAAATTTTGGAGGCTACATGCATGGAATCCGTTTAAGCAGTGGGTAAATAAGTTATTAAATTTTGTTTCTTCTGTACTGATATGCAGCATTTTTTCGTGGGATACTTGATTATCCCAGGTCCTTGTGTTTTTAGTAACGAGGGATCTTTCCAGAGCTTTTGTGTAATAGCAGAAGTGTTTACGATAATAACTGACGTGTATTTGGTGCCAGCATTACCAAATAAGTGGATCTTACGGCCTACCATATATATGTGGAAAAACTGATAACGTCACACAAAGTTTGCTTCATCAGACTGGGAAAAAATTTGAGTTCTATTTATCCACTACGTATAAACTTGACCGTAATGAATTTATGAACGAGAATGGTTGTTAATTGGGACCTCAACTGTAAGAAACTAAAATATAATATGAGTTGCTCAGCGAACCCACTATCGGTTATATTAAAGTTGGTAATTCAAGGCTTGTTTGTTTCGAGGAAGTTTGTCATGTTACCCTTTGCATAAGTAGTGCAAAACTATTTTGTGCACGTCGTATAATGTTCATTGGACAACCACATCCAACAAGGAAAACAACCCGATACCTTGAAATAGCATTTTCATTTCACAGAACGTTCATATGCGGTACACTTCAGATACCAGTCATGTCAGTGGGGCTTTCTGTGCAACTAGTGAACACTGAAATAGTTTTGCCGTATTTCGAGTAAGCTGCTAGGCAGGGCAATGAAAATGTAAGTTGACGTCATGTTTTACAATGTATCTGATTGTACACCTGAATTGTAGGTATAAGTTGATTAATTCACGTAAACTGAATATACATTTTTAAAGGAACGTAAGCAGTGGGTAGTAAATATGTATATATTTAATATTCATTTGGGTGTGTTCTTTGAGCTGTTTGATTTCGTTGAGGGTCTTTGTTGTCCTTTCAGCCAATTTCTTCAGCGTAAGACTTCATATGACGTGAACAGATTTAAATTCGCCATGAACGTTATGGGTATGTCTCCTGACAAGGTTTGATTTGTTGTTAATTTAGATCTTTATTGACCTCGGATTTGAAATGTTTTACCATAAGGTGCATTCCTTATAAGTTAGTAACTTTGATCCGTATTATATATGTCTAATAATAGCTGGTTCATCTGAGTACCAGGCTTCCAGAAATTCATCAGTATTCTTTGTAACGACAGCTTAAAATTTCTACATTTTCTCGACCGACCTCTTAAGAAGTATGACAGCGACCTATTTCCCTTAGTATCTCCTCCAGACAACCATTATATGTGATGATTTCGGGAATAAAGAGGTGACTTATCACCTCTCACTTAAGCACAGTATGCGATCCTCCGGGTGGGTATTCAGTGTTAGTTCCCTCCACCCACTCGAAGATGGAGTAGGGTAAATACAAACAGGAGCTCGCGTACCTGGCATTCTGAAAATTATTGTCATATCAGTCAAAAAGTGTTGTAACTGAATAAACCATAACCCATGGTCATTGTTTCCAAAGCCGAATATCTTGTTTTCTAGTGGATACCAACGAATTCACCTAGAATTCAAAGCTATGTTAATTAGAAGTCGTAATGAAGAATTAAGCTCATTAATAGATAAAGTGAGACAAATCAGGCAAAACAACCAAGCGAGGTCAAGTGAGTGATGGCTTATGAACGGGTCTAGTCGCCTAATAATCTTTTCGCGGTTGATCCGACTCGGTACAGAAAGTGGGAAGACGATACTCATTGTTGATCGTCTGCTTAGTAGGCATGTTGATGAGTAAGTAAGGAGTGGAAGCCCATTTAAACACAAAAGTCTTCATCATTGGGTACCGTCTAATAGGGAAGAGAAGCCTTACAGATCATAAAGGAGGCCTGGCTTCTAATTGTCTACCCATGTCATTCTTTTGTATTACTTGATCACTGACTGCCTTCGAGTAACCCCAGTGTTATTTAGTACGTTCTATTTAGTGTGGAGGCCCAACAATACGACTCATTGTAAAGTTTTATTAATCGTTGCACATTCAAGTTTACTGAGCGGGTTCTTCATTCGATCACTACAGATGATTAAGGAATAGAAACTCTCCTGCACTGAAGACACAAAATCACGTCTAATACCACTGGTTGGTTTAAAAGCACTTTCACACACTCTTTCTGACAAAATCTTCCAATGTCTGCTTCAAACCGTTTGGAGGTTCAGTGGAACAGTGCATGTCATGAGTGTTTTATTTCACCCGATGTCGCTTGTTAACACGACAACTAATTTCTATACAGTCCTTCTAACAAAATACCTATCACATCAGTTTCAACACAGGAAGAAAATTCAAATGTTGGTTTGCCGGGATTTGACTGGTTTGAGCGTTTCACATTGAACTGGCATCAGTTGGAGAACCATTGAAAAACCTGGTAGTACTGATTTGGGACTATTCATCAGTATGAACCCATTTCCAGGGTTTGAACTCAGGACCTTGCGGCTACAAGGCACCTGGTTGACCATTAAGCCACTGGGATCCGAACTAATGGCCAGCAGGTGAATTCTTGATACGGTCGATTTATGAAATAGTATGGCTGCCAGCGAAAGTTATCGGCGAGTATTCGTATTCACGTCCGACCCGTTGTACCCCACCGGTCACGAATTCACACTGGAATTCAGGTAGCTAGCCACCTGAATAGGGCCAGTCACTAGTGAACATCAGACTGATATTCAAGTGTTGGCTTTTCAGATCTGGGCAGTTTCATGATTTCGTCATGAGCTGACATGAAGAAAAAACTGCATCTAGCCTCAGTAGCATCTGAGGTAGCACGCCACTATCGGTGCCATTTAGCAGGTTGGTCTACGTGTTCGAATTCACATTTTTGAGGATCTCCCTACAAATACGGTTCTGAACCCATTGCAGGCTAGCATGGCATATTCTAAGCAGACTTTTCAAATAATCGATAAAGCCCGTACTAATAAATGAGTGATGCCACGGTCCGAACCTACTTTCCTATACTTCAGTAGTTTGTTTAATAATAATCATACATATTCTCACTTTATGTACATGAAGGACGCCAGTTTACAGGCATCATCAGTATGATAAGTAATGTATACATAGAGTAAGCATATTTACAATTTTTCACCAATACATAATATATACATACAAGGAGAGCTAATGGAATCATGACAGTAAGCACACTTTACATAGGTTAAAAGAATGTACATGGTATAATCATAGGCACCACTGTTTTTAATTTGTCGCAAACGCGCGTAATAACTGAAGGCTGCTTTACGTGTAGTTGATATGACGGGCTATTCACAAGAGTGTAAAAATGGCTTGTAAAACGTCAGTTAGTTTGCCGACAATAATGTTTTCAGCAATATTATCTGCAATAAGTTCACCACATCAGTTAGTATCCATTTAAACATGCAAAAATGTATTAATGAATCAGCAACCGGTGAATTTTTGATTCATTTCGGCCAGGAAGCAGAATGACTGCGAACCAATCCATACATAATATCGAATGAAGCACTCAGGAGCAGGCTAGTTTGCGCTAGTCTCAATACAATGTTGTAATTTTCATTGACACATGCTAGTCCGTCTAGTCCTTTCGAGACAGCATTGCAGTAGTGGCTGTATGGCCTGCATCGTTGTCCTGTTTGTAATTGACGGCCGTTGGGAATGTTGCAGTGGTTGCTGAAGCACGCACGCATGGAAGCATAGTGGCAGTCTTCCGCGTACATGAAAGGGCTATTTTCACCAACTGAATGCATCAGTAACCGGACTATTTCGCAGTAATTCTTCCTGAAGCAGCAGGAATAAACGGCTAGTCCTGTGCCGACTGTGCAACTGACCGTCAGACTCTGGTATTGGCAAATCTTTGGCGACTGTAACCTTAAGTGTCTCGCTTCTTGTCATATTTGTACCACGTTTGATAGGAATGTCACTTCTATTTTTGGTAGATAACATTAAGTACGTTGTATTCTAAGACCCACCTCTTTCAAGTGTTTCATGACCAACCGCCGCTTTTCCGTCTGTGCAGCTAAAGACTGTGATATCGTTTAAATATATCACTAAGAAATTTCGTAATAGCCTCATGAGGATGTTGATGAACAATCAACGAACGTCTAGTGGCTCTGCCTATTCGAACTAATTTCATTTTCGCTGGAACTGACAATCCCTGCTAAGGCCTTACTGTTTGTTGGTTGTCGAAAAACAAAACAAACACTATCAGAAGCATTGATGCACATTATGCTAACGTTTATTTGTTGATTTCTTTTGAATGTATACATATATCAACCGTCTATAGAGTTGATAATCGAAGTGCTGCATGATCAGCAAAGCTGCATTTACTTATTTTATTTATTTTTTAATTTTATTATAGCTTGACTCCACGTCGTATTTTTGATACAAGTATGAAATTTTCAGCATGTGATATCGGTAGCCGAAAGTTTGCAGGCCGACCATTGATATCGGGTGTGCGTCCCAGACCATGTGCATGGTCGGCGAGCGTCCTAACCGTTGTGCCACCGACGCAATAAATCTTCGACGTTCCACCTGTCTTTTATAATCCATCTGACTGCAGTTCAGTTGATTATAAGGTATCTAACGAGTGCTATGAGTTCTTGATGTCTACATTGTGATAGACGCAATAATTCTCGATGGCGTCATTGAAATTCTCTGATCATCTCAATTAGCACCCCCGACCTTAGTGGCGCATGCGCTATCTTTGGAAAGATGCTGGGTAGAAGGGCGTATCCTAGAATGCTTGTGGTCTAGTTAGAATAACGAAATCAGTTCATGACAAATCGCTGATATGCAACTTGACTTGCCAGAACCGAGATGCTAAATCAATAGAAGGAAACCAAAATGACCCTGCTTTCACTTCTTTGTTTGATCAATTAGCAGATATGGATCGTCCCATGTGATCGCACTTGGTATCCTGTGCTCTGTGCACAACTGGGAATTCTGTTTTTGGTGGATTTGATGCTCTGATGACATGTTTTCATTGTTTAACCCTAATCGCACTTCAAGTTGTGTCGGGACTCGGTGGAGACTCTATAGGATACTGGCCTTATGAGTACACAACTCGTAATACTGATGTGATGCTCAGTAGATGTCATTCACCCTGTGGCTCCATGAGACTTTCCCTGGAAAATCTGATCTCAATTTATAGATGGCT
This sequence comes from Trichobilharzia szidati, assembly GCA_944472155.2. Classification (NCBI taxonomy): domain Eukaryota; kingdom Metazoa; phylum Platyhelminthes; class Trematoda; order Strigeidida; family Schistosomatidae; genus Trichobilharzia; species Trichobilharzia szidati. The sequence goes on along the minus strand of OX235272.1, from coordinate 46,709,595 downwards.
CCTTCATTTTGTTCCGTTATGGCGCTGTCATATCTATCATGACAATCGTGTTAGCAGCATCAGTATTCAGTGTGGACTTATTTTCCCCCCTAGCCGTACTGTGAGGTCTTATGCAGTTATTGTGCAATACTTACTATCAGTGTAGACTTTGAAACTGCATCGGAAACCATAGCCAACAACCAAGTTTGGTCACTATCTACAAGACAAGGGTTCAATAAATGACTGCTGTCACCTCCGAATAGAGCTCTTGATTTCCCTGCCAGCGTTGTACTCGCCTCACTGGCAACCTGGTGCAATTGACGGGACAAGGGTGTCACCAGGTTTGGCAGTAAACTTTTTCTGACAACAAAGTGCAATCCGCACTAGTGTATGCTATCCCACTGAGTCTCGCACTCCAGCTAATAAGTTAGAAGTGATCTTAAGAATGATGACCATCGATGCACACCATGCTGCAAAACCGCCTAAATGTTTTGATCCGCCACCTAACTTGAGTGGTCAGGATGGTATCTGATGAGATTAAAAGACTTGCAGTGTTATTGGGTTCCCGCCCCCCGTCATATATAGTCCCTCCCTACGAGTAAGAATACAATTAGGGCACTGTGGTAGGGTATAATTCCGCCATGGAGTAAATTCATAAGATAAAGTCTCACCATTCTTCATGCATTTTTATGCTCACGTACGCACTCGCGTAAGTCAAGTTAGCGAGTTGTATGGGTACCCTGATATAATTATGAGCAGAAAATTTTGCTAGAAACATCATCAGCAAATTGTACTGTATAAAACTGTGAGACTTTATCAAATAGATTCACTCCGTGGTGGAATCACTCCATTCCTATTAGGAAACCGACTTCTCTATCCAAATCACTACTCAGACTGCTAACTTACAGTCGCGTTTTCAAATCCTTTTTTCGAAAGCAAGGCGGAGGAACAGTGAAGTGGAAAACTCTGTCAAAAACAGGGGAGGGCATTCATGATTCAAGGAAGCCTTCCAAATAAAGAAGATAAAGTTACCACTTGGTTACTTGTCCCATTCTGCTGAGTTCCTAAATCACCTACTACCTCTGAGTAGCCACAGTATATTTTGTAGAAGCCTTACGTCAACATCCGTGAAGAAACGAATTCTCCAGGAATGTCGGTTCGATTACTCTATTTTCTAGGGTTTTCCATCGAGTACCTTTGCTTTCCTCTGAGGTCGACTAGGGCTAGAATGTCAGCCTCAGGGTTGTTACTTTGAATCTGCAACAGTAAAGTTGACCAATCGACATATGGTGCGGACCATTCGTAATAGCCAACGCACACATGCTGGGAATTCATCATTTAATATTTTATGAAAGCCCTAGATATCATAAAGAAGATGTAGTTCCTACTTGGTTGGCTGTCCTGTCCTTCTGAATTTCTGAATTACTTACTACATCTGAGTGACCGTAACAGATCGTGTTGTAGGGACACCACAATCGAAGTCTTTCAACGTATGTAACCTGGTCAAGTTTGGTCCTATCAGCACCAGGACTGGTGAATTCGGCAAGTAGTCTCAGTGTGCTTCCGAATAACATTTCTGAAGCTGAATAGTGAGCAGAAGTTTTTGTTGATACCCAAGCACTACCATTAGTAAGAATTCCTACCACTGAGTGAGGTTAGAGTGAGATGTCAACGTAGCCTTTAAATGTTGACGAAAGCGTCTTATCGACCAGTCAGCTTGAAGGTGATGTGCTGTGCAGCGGATTCTGTGTGATCACAAGAACTTCAACAAGCTGTTGAAAAGCTCTGACTTCAGTTGAGCTCCTCTGTCAGTTGTTGTTCGCATGAAACCCCGAGCATGGCAACTTGGTGTCTAAGATAGGCTTTGCTACCGTTTCCGCGGTAGTACCAGGAGGTGTTGCAGATACTGGGAACCAGCTGTGCTGGTCGGTGCATGTAAATAGGTAAGTGAGTCAGCTTGAGTGCGGGACATACCGAGTCCACACCATTTCACACTACTGTATGAACTTCTACTGTTCCGCTGCTATATAAAAAGGATCTCCCTTTAAGTCTGAATTCATTTGTCCCTGGCGAGAGTGGCGAATATACCACGGCCAAAAATGACCTCGAACCAACCAGTCAGATCGCCCCACATTGCAAAAGGGTGTTTTCATAGTCTTTGCCGCAAGTTTCATCCTAATTTTAGCTTGGGGTTTTGGCTGAGGTTAGTTTCGTGGTATGGTTAGATTAAGATTTGGTTTAGGTAAGGCTTGTAGGAGACTTTCTAGAGAACTCAGTAACGGAACAAATATTTGAAGAAAAATCCAAGTTTTGAGATGATCGTGTAACAGCATATTATGAAAAACACAGTAATGATTTGTATTAATTAGTCGGTTACTTGGTTATACATTTAAAGTCCACGGCTACAAATTATTAATATAATCCACAAGCGTTCATTGCTGGAGTCGTGTCTACTGGTAGAAGCTGTGTACCGGCTGCGAAAATCCGAAGTATATTGTGTGGTTATGAGTGAAGCAAGCAGACAGTATAGACTAGTGAGAAGACGAAACGGCCAGCAGTACACTGTATTTCAGATTGTACTCAGAAGTTATCTGTATTCCAACATGAATCGCTTTAAACAAAAGTAACTGCAGTTAAGGGTGGGGTGAAGCTTGCAACAAGAATTACGAACAGCAACCACTTAAAATGCCGAACGCTGTGGCTATCGTCATCAGTACATATTCATCATGAAGTCAACCATCCATCAGGACTAGTGGATTCTAAAACTTGTACTCGTACAAGTTCTCTTGAAGGAGTTGAGCATGTCGAAAAGACGAATTTGAATGGTACATGTCTATAGGCCTTCCTTCTAAAAATTGGAACCTGTTGTTGTGGCATACTAGAAGAATATACACTGCATAATTCATGTGTATTATGTATATGTATCCAACTACGATTAGCGAGGAGGACGCCAATGAATTGCGTAACGTAGTCTCTCGCAAAAAACGAGATAAGAACAACACATCGGCTACACTGCCCACGAAGGACAAAAAGACATTTATGCCGCAGATCAAGAAAGCCATGGCAAGCAAACCTAATCACTCCGACAGGTCTCTGATTCTCCACAAAGTGGAAGGGTCACTGTCCCCCGATCCCAAGGCCAGATTCGAGCATGATCTTAGCTTGGTCAAGCTTCTATTAGGATGTAATTATCATCACAGAGAGATCGCTGCCACCCGATGTCACTGACAACGAAGTTAACGTGCCAAACTTCGAAGTGCATAGGGTGGATCGACTAAACCGCAAAGGAGGTGGCGTAGTCATCTGCCTCAAGAAATGCTTAACCGTAAGTAGCATCGAAGTACTCACTCACGAAAGTAAATCGTTCGAACCTCTACGCTGCAGACTTAAATGCATGGGTCAAGACATTGACCAAATTGCTATATACCGCAGTCCTGACTGCAGTGCAGATGACTTCCTAATAGAGAAGCTAAGCTCCTGGACTTCGAAATGTCGGAGTCTCGTAGTCAGCAACTTCAACGACCGAACTATTGACTGGACGAGACTCACAACTCCATCTTCGGTCAACTCCTTTCATCATAAACTGCTGGAATCTAGTATATCGCTAGCCCTAGTCCAACACATCATTAAGCCCACGCGCTATGACTCACAGCACTCCTCCTCAACTCTGGACCTAGTGTTCTCCCACGGTGAGGTTGTGGATCTCATGCATCTTCCTTCTTTAGGAAGAAGTGATCATGCTGTGCTCACTTACAGGTTCACAGCAACGGAAGCAAGGGCCAAAACCCCAGCTCGACTGAACGTTTGGAAAGCTTATATAAATGCAATCGTCCCAGCAGCCAACCCAGAGTCAGAAGCAGAAGCTGCATGGAACCAATTTAAACAACTTTAGGCCCAAGTAACTGAACCTTTCATCCCTTGCTCTGTCCCAAAGGGTCGAAAACATTGCTCCCTTAGGATAAACCGAGAGATTCGTACGTTACTCAGACGTAAACACAAATGTTGAAACCTGTTTGCCACACTTGAGACTTCTGAGACCAGGCAATTATATAACACTGCTAGAAATAAAGCTATTGCAGAAATCCGCCAATCAAGGATGAAGTTCGAAGCACACCTGGCTCAGAATGCAAAGACACAACTTAAGAAAATTTTCTCATACATGAACTTCAGGAATAAAACATCCAATGGTGTCCCAAAACTGACTATTGACAATGATACAATCGAAGAAGATCAAGAAAAAGCAGAAGCAATGGCAAACTACTTCTCCCAAGTCTTCACTCAGGAGTCATCACTGCCTGTAGGATCAGCTCTGGCTGCATCAGAAGAACATGGGATAGATTCTGTTGATATCAACCAAGGCATCGTGCTCAACTGCCTAATGAAACTAGATGCAGGGGAATCAGTGGGTCTTGATAATCTTCATCCAAGGCTTCTCAAGGAGCTATCAGCTCACATAGCCGGCCCTTTGACCACGATCTCCAAGCTATCTCTCCTAAATGGAGTGTTGCCGCGTGACTGGAAAGACCCCATAGTAACCCCCATCCACAAAAGATGATCAAGACAAAGCCCTTCAAATTACAGGCCTATCAGTCTCACCAGCACTTTAATCAGGACACTAGAAAGAATCGTCAAGAAAAGCATCATGGCATATCTGGAAAATAGCAGCTTATTATCTAGAGCACAGCATGGCTTCCAAAGGAACCTCCCATGCCTGTCAAATCTGGGTCAAATCCAGGGACAACAGAAGACCCGTTGACGTCGTCTTCACAGACTTCAGCAAAGCCTTTGATAAAATAACTCACAAAAGACTACTCATGAAGTTGGAAAGTCTTGGTATCAAAGGCAGCTTACCAAACTGGCTCAGGGAATTCCTTATAGATAGGAGGCAGAGGGTTAGGATCAACTCGAAACTCTCCTCTTGGACAGCAGTGCGTAGCGGAGTGCCACAAGGCACGGTACTCGGACCTCTCCTATTTGTTTTGTATATCAATGAGTTATCTCTGCTCACCGACTCCCCTATGGTCCTATACGCAGATGACTTAAAAATTTGGAGAGAGCTGAAGGGCAACAGTGACACGTCCACGTTGCAAGAGGACCTCAACAAACTGTCGGAGTGGTCCATAGAATGGATGATCCCGATCAATGTGGCAAAATGTGCAACCATGTGCATTTGACAAGCAGGCACCAGTTCGTACGAACTAGAGGGAATAACACTTCCATCAGTTCAGACTCATTTGAACTTGGGTGTCATAGTAAGCCACGATTTAAAAACTACAGCACACTGTCGCGCGGTGGCTGCACGTAGTTTCAGATCCTTATGAGCAATTCGCAGGGCCTCAACTAAAATCACCAGAGATATGTTCACCTCCTTACATACATCTCTGGTGAGGTCAAGACTGAAAACTGCATCCAGGCAGCCAATCCTCGTCTTAAAGGGGACACATACTCTAGAAAGGGTCCAAAGGAAGGCAACACATATGGTTCACGGCATGAATAACTTATCATACGAGGAAAGACTTGACAGTTTAAATCTCTTCTCCCTGTCATACCGTAGGCAGAGAGGAGATTTAATTACAATGTTTTAAATGTGGCACAGTGGTTAGGACTCTCGACGACCATGCACATGGTCCGGGGTTCGATTCCCCGCCGACTCACACCTGATATCTATGGTCGGCCTGCGAAATTTGGGCTACCGATATCCATGCTGAAAATTCCATACTTGTACTGAAAATACGTGTGGCATCAAGCTGTAATCAAAATAATAAATAAAAATAATAAATAAAATAATGACTACTGACCAAACCTATTCTCACTTTTCCTTCCCACCAGATCGGAACACCTTAGAGGACATAGCAGGAGAGTTCAAAAGGCAAAAAGAAATCATATTTCTGTTGAGTACCGGTTCTCACATAGAGTTATAAACTCTTGGAACCGACTCCCAGAAGAAGTGGTGTCTGCAACCTCAACTGATTCATTCAAGAAGGATTTGGACAACCACAGAAATTTACTAGAAAAGGATTAACATAGGCTCCAAGCCTTCTATCCTCAACCAATAAATCTAAATCTGAAGCCGCCACATTCCACGGGGAGAATAGAACTGGTTTTTTCAAGGCCGTTTCGCCGTGGTTTTTGTCCTCTACTCTTGACAGCCAATATCGACTGAAAGCTGTCTGTAGTAATTTTCCTACGTTCGGCATCAGACATGCTAAATCCAAAGATTACGTTTAACAATAGGTGTGTTGTTTGTTTTCCTTGACAATGGACTCTAGTGGGTTCGCTTTCCATACAATCCAAGAGAGGTGGCCGAAAATCTTAACCCAGTTGATTGACTCTATCTACAGAAACCGTGAGAAATACTGCAAAAATGCTGATGATGTTAGTCACTTTATTTTTAAATAACATGTTTTTAGGACACATCAAATAAGTTAAAGGAACTGACACGACATGTTGGCCAGTTGAGATATGAAATAATGACAAATAAACCTCTAACTCTTCTGTTATCAGCTCCTTTTAGTCCTTCAGAACTGCAAGTGTGGAACCAAGTGCTATCGAGTTATGGGATGGGGACTGAGCCGTGTGAAAACGCACAGTGTCAGACGTTGCTTGTGTGCTGGTACGATCTACCATTCCTTTTCGCTGAATGCTACTTATACCGACGTATCGTGGATGCTGTATTTCAAAGGTAATTCGAAATTAAGAGTCTGCCTGATCTTTAGTGGTCTCAATGATTTTGACCCATTTTTCTTGAAAAAGCAGTGCGGTCTCAAGAACTCTGGACCTTTCATAAGCTCTCTTCTTTTGAGTTTATCAAGACTTCATGATTTACCTTCCAAACAGGCGTTCGATTTCTTTTTGCACGTGGGTTTCGTGGGAATTCTGAGTTTTAACTAATTTCGTTAGAACTGTTTATTTAGTTGGCAAGAAAGTTTTAAAACAAGGGAACTTGGTTTCACAGGTTTAGTCCTGTCTGATTAATTGTGACTCTTGCAGACACATAAATCCAGTTATATGCTGAGTTTTTCATCCTTGAAGCTTTGTGTTGCGTAGCGTTAGTTTATTCATTAATAGTTCCATTTCACGACTACCTTACACTGGTATTATTATCATTATTATCAATGTATGAATGCAAACCTCTTACAGTATGGACACTAAGGTATGTGCAGTATGAAGCAACAATGTCTACAAGAGAAAAACAATAACATGCTAACATGCTAGAAAGTGTCCAGAGACGAGCGACAAAATGGGTGATCGGCCTCCGCAACAAATCATATGAGGAAAGACTGAAGGAATTAAGTCTTTTCACACTTAGTTACCGTAGTCACAGGGGAGACCTCATCACCGTCTATAAGATCTTTAATGACCAGGCCCACCCTAATAAGAGCATCCTGCCATTAAGTGATTATAGGCTTCCACGAGGTAACCCGCTAAGGATAGCACACCAGAGACCAAGGACTCGAGTGCGTTCACATTTCTCGCTTCGAGTTTGCCGTCTCTGGAACGCTTTACCGGCGGCCGTAACTACAGCTCCATCTGTGGAGACTTTTAAGCGGAAGCTGGACAATCATGCAGAAATGCATGGCTTGTGTCTCAATGGCTTACCCTCTTAAAATTTGAAACCACATTGTCAATGGATAAGCATACAAGCTAAATCCCCACGACCCGTCCTGTCTTCTCCCACTGTACCTACTACTCTATCTTTTCTTTCTTTCTTTCTTATTTCACTTATCTCAACCTATATTATCTACACTACAACCTATTATTATTATTATTATTATTATTATTATTATTATTATTATTACTATTATGCTTTTATGACTACACCGAATGACCAACGGGTGTTAGGTCAAACTCCATTCACGGCAGCAGCTGAGTCCTAACATACTGCACACTACAAACCACAATCTTGACCAATCCTCGCACCACTCCTCTTGGAGTCTACCAGAGCTAAAGCAGTCGAGTGGCGGGATTTACTACGCATAAGTTCACCGAAGATCTGGAACCTCTACCTTACAATCAAGAAGCGAGCTCAAAGAAATCACTGGTTTATACTAGCTCGTAATCAGGATATTGGATATTGGAGTGTAAGCACTCTCAAGAAGTGTGTTTACAAGAGCGTTTGTCACACTGTATAACCTTTCACAGTAGGCGATATCAAAATGCTTCCGTTCAATGGCCACTGACTGATTTTCTGAGTTGTATCGGTATCATTGACTACCATGGTCGTAATGAGTATATTCGGGGAGTTCCAGTACGTTGGCAGATACAAAACCAATACACCTGTCCTTCATCTCATATTTCCATGACATCGGTCGACCAGTTCGTCATCTTTTCTAACGAACCCTAAGGTTAGCAAATATCGGTTACACATTTCTAGTCTGGTGAGACGCTGCTTATCTTATTACAGTACCATTTTACTACTACTGGTGGTCCAGGTGGTTAGGCTCATTCTCATGTTGTAGACTCCAATCCCCAATAACATTTCGTAGAACTTTTGCAGTTCCATGCTCTAAATGTTTACATTAAATAGTTTGTCGAACTCATTGTTTCTTAGTTGAATGTTGTTAATATCCAAGCAGCTATATGAAGTCTTATAATGTTGGTCTATGCTCATTGATGAATTTATAGCCTCGGTTCAGTGTTTATTTACGATAATAAATGCAACTGTTTCATATTTATCTATCTATTTAAAACGACGGTAATTATGATAACGGATGGTCAGACTTTAAAACAGTTAGTCCAGTAAAAGTAACGTTTCAGTATGCCTGTAGTTGTAGTATGACTTTTTCATTTCCAGTCTGAAAGGCAAAACTGTAAATGAGAAGGATATAATTGTTAATTTCTTTCGGTTAAGCAATTTGCAATGTCTTATGCACACAAAACTAATGGTTTGTTTGACAACCGGTGTTAAGTGGGGTTTAACACAAACATAGTGTATAAAGTCAATGACTGTTGGTCCGAGCCTCATAGGTAGGCGTAGACTGATGTAGCTCGGGATCGTTCACTACTGTGCCATTCTGTTTGCTGCTTGTCATCTTCCAGGTCATGAAAATGTCATTAACCTTCGTTTAGTTATACTCTCCTCCTGCAATATTTGCCCACTATCATATTAATTTTCTCTACTTTTAATTGTTCCATCCCGAAGTGCGGTAAACTAAACTAATGTACTTTTATGTTAAGTCCTAAACTGATGTGCCAGTGAAGCTCCGTTCTCCTTTATAGATAAGAGACCTGGCCATTGAGAGCGAAAGATATGAAAAGGCTAGCTGTCTCTGATTATAGGTGCCTGCGCTGTATATCCCGTGTGAAATGGTATAATAGGGTGAGCAATATTGAGGTTAGGTGTCAGTCGAGTGCTAGGTAAGGCGGGGAAATCAATCGATAAGGCTGTGAAGCTACATCGACTGAGATGTGTAACGAATGCACGCCTAGACATCGCCTTCCTCGACGGGCAATGTTAGCTGACATAGGATCGGTGAGGTTGGAAAAGAGCCAGTGGTGGTAAAACCAAAACATGGCTTCATCAGTCAATGAAATCCACAACAGTTAGTTTAAGCCAGCCACGTCGGAAGGTGTAGACTTCCTGACTGGTTGGGGTACTCGGGATGGTAAAAACCAATGAAGGATGGAGACAATTGGTGATATGGCTAGAAATCTTCATGTCTGGTGCAGATGCATCCATTCCTTGTGACTTATAATTTCCAATAAAACTATATTGGTCTCCTGTATTACTATTCGTTTTGCCTCATATCTATGTTTAGTGTCTGTATTTTGCATTGCTTTTTACTTTTTCCCCTCGCTTTGTGTGTTAAATAAAGGGAGTGTGGCGACTCGAACTGCTGCACATTGGTGCAAAGTTCTATGTTGAACCCAGTCAGAAGCAAGCTGACTTTGATAAACTTGCTATTTATCAAACGCTTCAGATTTATGTTAGCCTAAAAGTATTAGTATGTAAATTCGAATCGCCCCTCTATTTCATTGTTTCTCGTTTAAGTAGTATGCTAATAGTTAGTCGTTAAAGATTATTATATTTACTGTATTGTATTTCTTCCAGTCATCTTTATGGGCGAACGAATATGATTTATCTCTCCGTCCTGATGGCGAATTTCAGCAAACTGGATTCGATCAAATTTCAGATTACATCAAGCATACTGAAGAGAAGACAATCGTAAATGATAAAGATGCAATTCATAAATTCTCTATGAACTTAATGAATCATAATCGTAAACTTCGTGTAGCTATCATACTTGATAATGCAGGTCCCGAGTTGATAGCGGATTTGTGTCTGGCTGAGTATTTTGTAGCAAGCAACTCTGCTGACAGTGTTTCATTTTATGGAAAATGTATGCCATGGTTTGTTTCAGACGTCACTCGTAGAGATTTTGATTGGTTATTGAATGTTAACCCCTTGGAATTAGAAGAAATTTGTAATGATCAACAAATTCATTCGATTATAAAATGGTCTGAAGTTTGGAGAAAGCGGGTTGAGGAGAGAACTTTTCAGTTTAAGACTTCTTCCTTCTGGACTATGCCTTATGCTTATGATGAGATGCAAACAGCTGATGCTACACTATATGAAGACCTATCAAAAAATTATGATTTAATTATATTCAAGGTAACTTATTTTAAAGTATGTTGATTATTCTTTAAAATATATTAAGTAGTCAAGAGCCTAAAGTCTCATAATGGTGCCCATCAATTCGAATCCTTGCAGTCCACGACGGTTATGAAAAGAGAAAATCAGCCAGGAGAGTTCAGTGGAAAGGGAATAGATGATAGATTTTAGGGAGTGTAAGGGTTTGTAGAAGACAGTATCATCGTGACAGATCATAATTCCTGTTGGTTTATGCCTTCTATTATGAATAAATACCATTACATGACTCAGGCTAAAGGCTATAAATCTCATAAGTTTATACCAAGGTAATGTATGGTTTACATCAGTCATTTTCGATTTCGTTGGTTTATTGTGTAGATAAGAATACGAAGGTGTGGAACTTAGGCTGTTTTAACAAGTTATTTTTTGATATTTATTTGATTCAATATAGAGTTGGCTAATTGACCATTCACATGGTCCGTGGTTCGATCCCCGGCCACCAACGCACTCCTTTACCTCGCTAAGCCAGAAATAAAGCTGGTTAAGAGGAAAGGTTGGGCATGAGGCTAGCAACCCCATCCTGTAAAAATAAACACTGCTACAGAAACTTCAAGCCTCTAGCTTGAAGCCGCCCTATGTTCCACTGGGAACATGAAGGAATAAAAAAAAGTAATATTAGTTATTGGATCCTGGGTGATAATACTTATTCATTCGATGAAGTCGAAAAATTTACCCTAGAAAAATCAATTAAAACACAAATTACGCAATATGAAATGTCGAGACTTAGACTATTTTATATGAAAACTATAATGAAAGATATGCCTGTACATTATCAACCTCTGTACTACTGATGCTTGATTTGAAATGTACCAGTTAACGTGTATCTCACATTTTTACTGAGGTTTATCATTTAAATTGAATGAACAAGGTGTCAGCCTTCAAACAACAAATATGATTAAACTAACAGCTTGATTGTTTGTTGTATTTTCACGTTTCGACTTAGTTCACAACCTTTTTTAAAATGAGCTGGCAGGATATTATCACCGCACTCGTGGTAGTCTTGTAAGAGGTTGTAAGCATTTACCATTCATATATGTTTTTATGAAGCTATGGTGTGTCGGTCTAACAGCCCTACTTTTATCTTGGTTCCTAAGTGCGTAATTCACAACACCTACAGCTAGGCAGTATCGTTAACTCTCTCTCTCTCTCTCTCTCTATATATATATATATATATATATATATATATATATATATATATAATGCTTTACTACACTTACTAACCATTCACCTTTGTTTTACTTGTAAAGTGATCTATAGACATTAGAATATGAGCACTTTGAAGGCGTTACTTACGTCTATTGGATGCGTGAAGTGAGTGAGCAATGTGAATAGAGCATAATTGTGACTGATTGTGTAAATGAAACGAAACTACTAAAACGGCTGCATATAAGGGACTTCTTACCTACGGTTTTGTTCTAATACTACTTTTATTAGCTTACTTCAGAATTTATTATCTGTCAAGGAAACAGGGACAACGCGTTTTTTAATTATTCTCACAATTTCACTTCATCTGTTTACAGGGCGACCTAAATTACCGTAAAATTGTTGGTGATCGTCAGTGGAAACCTGATAGCCCAGAGGATAAAGTTAATGCCTTCGGTCGAGTACAAATTGGTAGGCCATCAAGTTGTAAATGTTCAGAAAGGTTGGCAAATCTGAAACCTGGGAGCCCCATTGTCGATTGTTCATGTGGTCCAATGGTAGTATCTCTTCGAATAGCGAAATCAGATGTGGCTGTCGGTGTTAATCATGATTGTTTGGTTGAGTTACAAAATAAAAACAAAGACTGGTGGACTGTTGGACAATATGGTTTTATTCAAGTTGTTTCTCCGATTGCACACTGCACCTTATAAAGTAACTTGTGATAGGATCTCAACTGCCTTACCTTAACTTACCTTATGTTTTTAACCACAATATGAATCCTTTTATTTTTTCTTATAATTATAACAGAAAACTGATTATCCTGTTATCTTTATTCCTTTTGCGTTAATATTCATTAATATGCAAAACATGTTTTTTTAACGAAAAATGGTCTTCCTTTATATATCTATTGTCCAATATGTATAGGCATTAAGTCCCTATCCACTTAACAACACATTTTAAATTGGTGCTCAAAAGCTCTCATCCTCTCTTCACACGATCTTCTCCATGTCACCCTCGGACGCCTAACTCGTTGTCATCTTGGAATGTGTAAATTTAAAAGCAGCAACTGGACTTCTTAAAATCTGACATTCAACTCAAAATTGGACAAATCCATTTCGATAGTGTGTTCGTCGGTGGAACAGCGGTAGATTGCTTGCCAACCACTCATGTGGATCAGGGTTCGATCTCCGACCGATGTATTCCTTCACGTCGTTAAGCCAGTAAAAAGACTGATAAAGAGGGAAGGTTAGGCATAAGGCCAGCAACCCCATCCCGTAGAAGTAAACACAACTGCTATCGAAACTTCAAAGCTCTAGCTCGAAGCCAATGGGAACAAAAAGGAGTAAAATAAAATCAATAATTAATCAACTAAATAGATCGAACAACACAGTAATTATACCGTACATTAACACGATAAAATTCAAAGTTAAACAGATTGTTGTGGGAAAATCTCTACCCTTTGTTATGATCGGATGAAATGCAAAAGATAAGGAAAATGCGTACCAAATATTTGAGCAATTTTCATATCAGCCTCACTTCATAAATATATGTGACAAAGTCTGGTGCTGATGCATCCACGATCAGATATCGACCGTTGTAGAACCTTAAACATACAAGAGATATGATTCACAGTAGGAAGGGATTCTCAAAAATGTTCAAGATGTTTCACCCGTAGAAATTTGAGAATATATCCATTCTATTATAGACACAACATAAGTAAAAGATATAATGATGACGAAAGTTATGTTTATGCTTCGAAAAAGTAATCTGGTTTTTAATTAAGGTTGATTTTACCAGTTCATGGTGAGATGTGTGTGTGTGTGTGCTGTATCTAAGTCAAACTCTGTCTTAATCCGTCATTCCTATTCAGACAATTTGAATTCTATTTAATATGAAGTGTTTCTGATATGAGGCTTTCTTTGTAATTCTTGAAATCTTTCTCAATGATTTCAATATTACTAAGATCAAAAAGAATAGTAACATGGAAGAATAATAGAGCTTTATGGGATATTTTAAATCACAAAGAGTGAATGCATCTGCGCCAGACATTGAGAACGACGATTTCGAGCCATATCACAAATTTTCTCCATCCTTCATTGGTTTTTACCATCCCGAGGACCCTAACCAGTCAGGAAGTCTACACCTCGTGACTTCGCTGGCTGACTGGCTTAAACTAACTGTTGTGGATTTCATTGACTGACGAAGCCATGTTTTGGTTTGACCACTACTAACTAACACTTTTCCAACCTGATCCATTCCATGTCAGCAGCTAACATTGCGGGTCGAGGAAGGCGACTGATTGCTAGGCATGCATTCATAACACATATCCTAACCATATCAATCAGTGTAACTTCACAACCTCGTTGATTGATTTCCCCTCCTAACGCCTAACCTCAATATTGCTCACCCTATTATACCACTTAACATGGGATATAGAACGCAGGCACCTATGATCAAAGACAGCTAGTCTTTTCATGTCTTTCGCTCTCAATGGCCAGGTCTCATAGCCATAAAGGAAGACGGAGGGGACTGCGGAGCAGTCCAGATATCACGTCTACGCCAGAGGCGCCGTAAGTTGGTATATGCCAAACGAACCTTCTATATCTGTGCTGAAATTTCGTCAGCGATCAACCCATTGGGTCTGTTGCAACTAGTACTGTTGAGACCAGTTTAGAGTTATGTTAGTTAAATTACTGAATCATGAAGTCTGAATGTCATTTTAAGGGACACCACAAAATCTTGTCCCTGATGGAAGTTTGAACGGCTTTAAAATATCTGCCGAACTATATTTTTCTATCTGATATGTAACAGAAAGCAGGCCACACCTTCGATTTTCTGAACATGTACCAAAAAATGCTTATGTCTCATGGGAACAAACGTTTACAGTATTGCTATTGCCAGACATCTAGTCGATATGGGTGATGAGATGGACACCAGGAACTACTTTAAAATTATCAACAGACAAAACAAATCAATTCTCAAATTTGCCGGAGCAGACACTTGAAGTTGGATTTATGTGTTCAGGAAGAAGCACCCTAGAAACTGGATGTTTTTACACTGTCTTCTGTTTGATTACATAATCTGTCGATTGAACTACTCCTCCTACGCTAAAATACAACTTTATTTGTTTCTGTAATTTGAGTTGAGCTTAACAAGCTGTTACTCAATTTGTTAGTTACTCATCATCATCTTATCCACCTGTCTGTCTTTACTCCGGAACTCTTTTGCCATTGTATCCAAGCCTTTATTTTTTGTTTAAACTTGAACCTTTTGTGTATAAGCCATATAAGTGTAATTTCCGAGCACTGGCTTTTTAAGCCTGAACTCTCTTGTTACTTGATACTACTTAATATTTGCAAGTATGTTAAAATTCTTCTGTACATAAAATTAATAATTTATTTAAGTTGTACTCAGCTGATAAGAAGCCGATAAAATAAACTATAGTGCCATTTTATTCTGCACAAACCGTTGTTCTTGCTTTATTCAAATTCATAAAGAGGACAGGGCGTATAGGAAACTTAATAGCCAGCTCGGTAACGGAACCAATATTAGAATAAAAATCCAAGTTAATGAAATGATGATGTATTATAAGAAATACAGTTAACGAGTTATATAAATTAATGATTATTTGGTAACGCAGTTAAAGTCCGCTGCTATAAATTATTAATATAATCCACAATGGTGTTCATTGCTGGAGTCGTCTCTACCAGTGTGGTGTGAGTTGGACGCAAGCCAAAATTGTAGACAACAATTCACGTCCTGAATCAGGGTCATGAGAAAAACAATAACAAAGCTTAACCTTGAGAAAACCACCATCCAATCACAGCGGAGTTAACGTGTAGAAATGTGATTCGCAGATATATGGCTTGATTTTCTGAGAAACGGCCACAAAGCAATAACAGAATAACCTTCAGCAAGTAAACAACCAATCAAAAGAAGTTGATTCTCCGCTAACAATAATGTACATAAAAATCTATGTATACCTCTTGATTTTCTCCATAAAAGATCTGTTACCTGGCCTTTGTCTTCTGTCGTTACATTAGTAGAAGCTGTGCACCAGTTGTAGAATAGTCTTCGGATGAGAATGAGAGGTTTCTACAGAATACAACACGGTTTGTAATGAAGTAAGTATACGGTATGGACCAGTGGGAAGACGAAGCGTCGAGCAGCACACTGTAGACTGTACTCCAAAGTTATGTATATGTTTCACAATGAATCGTTTTAAACAAAAGTTGTGTACAATGTTCCCATTTTTTTAACCTCTAACAAAAACTGTACAATCATATTGTACCAGACTCCACAGGCGTATGGTATGTAACAGATAAACATGAATACTACATGTTTCATCTACGCAATATGATAATGTTTCATACTATTAATGGATCCCTTCCTTCTAACTAGTGTAACGACAGAAGACAAGAATCAAGCAACAGATCCTTTATTAGGGAAATCAAGAGATATTTATATATTTTTATGTACATTATTATTTGTTATTGTTAACAGAGAAACAGCGTCTTCTGATTGGTTGTTTTCCTGCTGAAGGTTATCCTGTCATCTCTTTGTGGTCGTTTCTTTGAAGGTCAGACCATATATCTGCGAATCGTATCCATCCACGCAAATCTGCCGTGATTGATTGTTGAGTTAGTCTTTGTTCTTGTTTTTTTTCTGATGAACAAGTTATGGGACGTAAACATTGACGTAAATTGCTGTCTACCAATTTTGGCAAGCAGACAGCTCTCACCACACTAGTACTCACCAGTTGTAGACTCATCCAGAATAATGAAATATTAGAAATAATCGGAGTATTCTGTAATTATGATAACTTTGAAAACAATTCACTTGGCCTCTTCTTGTTGTTGTTGATTTAATTAATTGTTATCAGAATATTACTCATGCCCAAAAATATTGTAAAATAAATTGTCACACCGAATTAACATCTTTAACTTGGTGAACCTCACAGATAATTTTCACTCTCAACGTTTACGTAACCTTTCAGTGTGCATATCTTTCCTGTAGTAAAACAGTATAGTTAAAAGTAAATTCTAGTAGGGCTTTCTCAAACAGTACACTTCAAATAGCTAATAAAATGTATCGTATACAATGTACTCGTTATTGCCTCTTCAATGGGATCATAGTTTAACTTTTATCCTAACATGATTGTATTGAAACGTTGGTGCTTCTAGGTAATAAAGTATATTGTGAATCATTTGGTAACGTGTTTTAGAAATACTTTACACTGTTAGGTATTTCATTTATCTTTTTGAATTTGAAATATTGATCGTAGTTTACCATTTTGGATAGATTAAGTCTTGTTTTTCTCGAACATGGGAATAGTACTCAAATTGGCAAATTAATTATCCTAGATACTATTGTGGTGAGAGCTGGCTGCTAGCCAAAGTTGGTAGACAGTAATTGACGTCAATGTTTATGTCCCCAATATTGGTGATGAGAAAATGAGAACAAAGGCTTTGCCTAGGCGGATACAGTTAGCATATGGATGATCTGACACAGTCACAAAGAGATGCAAGGTTAACTTTCTGTGAGAAACAACCAATCAAAAGACTGTATTTTCTACTGACAATAATGTACATTAAAATCTATAAATATGTGTTGATTTTCCTTAATAAACGATCTGTTGCCTGGCCCTTGTCTTCTGTTGTTACACTATGAAAATATTTCGCCGATTCATTTAGTGACTTACACGATTAAGTTGACCGACAAGATATAGCAGTATCGTATAGATGTGTAACAGTAGAAAACCAGACAGTCGGTAAGAGAATATGTTTTTGCAATTTGGTGTCTCTGTATAGGCAAATTATGTACACCTTATCTTCAATGCACCATTTGCACAGATGATCTTCCATGTTGTGCTACTTCTGCCCTTCCTTCATATTGTGTTTCTTCTTTGTGTTCTTGTCCCGTATCTCTGTGAGGCTGTATTATTTGCTTTCTCTGACATCAAATGTATCTCTATGCTATTTGACGTTTTTTAATCTCTTTATATATACTACTGATAAATCGTGTCAATATAGTACACGCCACTGATGCGAATTGATAGGAAGTGGTCAGAAGTGAAGCTAACATTTTAAGTCGATGGTTGCAGAGGTAAGAGTGTTCATTCCTCAAATCTGGATCTAGTTTACGATATGGACGTGAAATAAAATTCTTTTTGGACAACTTTTCGTTTCACTGTTTAACCCCTGACTTAGCCGAATATTAATGTGTATAAATATGATGCGTTTTTCTTTTTCTTCCTTTTGTGCGTCGGTGGCTTAGAGGTAGGTAGAATGCTCACCAACTACGCATGTGATCCGGGGTTCGATTCCTGGCCACCTATGCATTCCCTTACCTCGTTAAGTCGGTAAAGAGGGGGGGTTGAGCATGAGGCTAGCAACCCCATTCTGTTAAAATAATCGCCACTGCTACAGAAACTTCAAGCCTCTAGCTTGAAGCCCTATGTTCCAGTGGGAACGTGAAGGAATAAAACATAGTAACATTAGCTGAATTAGACATGATCTGCTATTCTGAATTCCTTTCATAACCAATATAACATATATAGTCGATACAATTAATAATATGTATGCATTCATATCCGATAGTAGAATAAAGCGCTCATTTCTCTTGTGTTGTTTTGTTGAGTGACTGAAGTACGCACCTGATTTATTGATTTCAATAAACAAACTTTGAATTAGGCAGCTATATCGGATTCCATCATCATCTTACCAATTCACATGAACAGTTTGATACCTTTGAAATACAGCAAACTTAACTGAACCTCAAAGATCCGTTATACCTGCATAGAGTAAAGGGCAACTGGTCATAAAAGTATCAAGAGTTTTCATCATCGTGATATTTTCAAAAGTGTGTTTAAGTCAAATCATACGGTTGCCGATGATCATAGTAATGGAAATGAAGGCTACTAACTCCCTATGGCGATACACGTTGATGATAAGGCCTAAGTGTGAATGTCTGCCTCACTTTTGTATCCAAGGTTGCAAACTAGTAGCCAAAATGTACATTATACATTCTTTAATATCAATGTACTTGAACAATTACAGACATTGAAATAATAGAGCAGATGATTTGTAGCTCAGGTGGATGATTTGCAATTAGTAGGGTTCTCTGAGCTGGTTGGTTTAGTTGCGGAGCTTCCTTCGTCCCTCCTTCTGGACAACATCCCCTTTCAGCGCAATTTTCAGCATAAAGTGAACTGATTTAAATTTTTCCCATGAGTGATAGAATTGTGTCTCCCGGTAACCATCTTTACATATGCATTAATCATTTTCTATTACCTTGAATTTTAAACTTTCTCATCACATGATTTACGTTTTATTAGTTAGTCTATATTAACATGATTGTGAATCGCACATTCGTTTGAGTACTAGGCTTCTAGGAATTCCTTGACTGCACTTTCGTCGTTTCCTCTGTTTAAAATTTCGACATTATCCCAATCGGAAAATTGGTGTCCATAATTGTCTATATGCATTGATATGAGAGAATATATATCATGTCTTCTCATCACAGCTGATTTGTGCTCCTGGATTCTGATTCGAAGGGGACGCCCACTTTGGTCGATGTAATATCTGTTACAGTTCATACGATTTGTTTTGTAAATAGTATTAATTTTATCTCCTTTTCTGTTGGATCTTTCGGGTTGCACAATATCCGTGAATGAAGTGATTTGACTGGCTTCTGTGCTATGTCTATTTCAAACGGTTTCAATATTCTAGCTGTTATTTCAGAGATATTTTTTATATATGGTAGGATGAATTTTCTTGTGGTCTTTGATGATGGTTCCTTGTTGGTGTTGTGACTCGATTTTAAACACTTTTTGATGAAACTGTGTGGATATCCATTCTTTTTAAAGACAGTTAGTGGGTATTTTCCTTCCATTCTTTTCAACGCTGGAGTGCTATAGTATCATATCAGTGCATTTAGATAATTATGGACATCAGTTTGATTGGGATAAAGTCGAAATTTTAGACAGAGAAAACAACGAAAGTGAAGTCAGGGAATTACTAGAATATACAATTAACAAACATGCTAATATAGACGAAATATACCAACTAATAAAATGTAAATCATGTGACGAGAAAGTTCAAAATCCAAGTCAACAGAAAATGATCACTACATATGTAAAGATGTTTACCGGGAGACGCAATTCTACAGCTCATGGAAAATGTAAATCAGTTCACTTTATGAAGAAAACTGAGCTGAAAGGAGATGTTGTCCAGAAGGACGAACAACGAAAGCTCCACAACTAAACCAACCAGCTTAGAGAACACTATTAATTGCAAACTGCAGACATTATTTTAAGTCTGAAACCTGGGGTACTTAAATCAGTTTGCTATTTGCAGACATTTTTATTACAGATTAGATTCATCAGTCAATAAAAAACAAGTCATGCGGTCAGAATACTGATAGTGTAAGACATGTTGATGAGTTATTCAAAAGACATACGATTAGGAGTGAACTAGTATTTGCACGCATTTATTCTAATGTATCTGAATAGCCTATGAACGTGTCGTTTAGTTTCAGTCGGTCAAAAGGTTAAGTAGCACATCAACTCAATGATTAACAACAACTGATATAAATATAAAACTTGGGCACAGTGGTTGTGTATAACTCCATTATAAATAAGATTTTATTTTGATAAATCACACAGTGTTACACAGTAATATTAACTGATGACCACGTTTCGAGCACAAACTATTGCCACTCATAATCATATCAAGTCACTCACTCACACAACTTTCTTGCTTCATTTATATACATGAGTGGAATTGATGATTAGACATTTGAATAAAAATCAATATAGGATAATGTACATTCAGAAATAATAATATGAGTGTTATTGATCAAATACAATCAGATGGGAAATAAGACGAGTGTTTTTATAGTCAAAATAGGTAACTTGTTAGAATGTTGTGATGTGCGTGAATTGAATTGAAATAGAATTTTAAGATTATTTATTATCCTCTTCTGATTTGACTGACTAATCCCCTAAAAATCCACTCGAAATCTAGACTAATTAATTCTTATGAACCAAAACATAGATTAGATAATTTAAAATTAGATAATGAAGAAAAAATGGTTAGTTTTGACATTGTCAGTTTATACACACGTATACCAATAAATATGGCTATGGAGGCAGTCAGAAACTAACTCATTTCTGACCAAGAACTCGAACTTAGGACAAAAGTGCCACTTGAGGACATAATGCTGGGAGTACAGCTATACCTGACTTCCCCAATATTTAAATTCCAAGGGAAAATATACAAACAAACTGAAGGAGTTGCCATAGGATCACCAATATCCCCAGTTGTAGCAGATATATTCATGGATAAGTGGGAAAGCATAGCGATTGAAACGTTCACCCCCACCCCAAAAGTATGGTGGTGGTATGTAGATGACACATTCACTGTATTTAGAACACAAGATATAGATAGGTTTTTTGAACACATCAACTCGAAGGTTGAAGCAATTCAATTCACTTATGAATTGGAAAATCAGGAAGGGGAGCTCCCAATGTTAGATTGCAACGTAAAAAGGAAAGAAGATGGGAAGTTAAACACTAGTGTTTACAGGAAACCCACACACTCAAACAGATATTTGGACTTCCGATCGTACCATCCCATGTCAGTAAAAATAGGATTGGTGAAATGTTTAAATGACAGAGCACAAAAACTAAGTAGTCCCAAAGAAAATCTAAAATAGGAACTGATGCACATAAAAGAAGCCTTGAAACTTAATAATTACCCGGATAAATTAGTCAGGAAATATGTAAGGAAACGTAAAAATAAAATAAATAATGATAGTAGCGATAGTGATAATAACAATAATAATGATAATAATAATAGTGATAATAATAATATTAATGATGACACCAACAATAAGGAATCTAAATCATCAGTAGTAATTCCATACAAGGAAGGAACCTCGAAAGCCTTACTCAAAATTCTTAACAAGGCAGGAATAAAAGCGGCTGGCATTCTAAACCACAAACTCAATTAGAAACAAGCTTTGTCGGTTGAAGGATCATGTGGAGCCAATTAAACAAAACAATTTAGTTTATCTAATACCCTGCAATGATTGTCAGGTCAAATACATAGGTCAAACTAGTAGAACAGGTGCAGTCAGACTAGCTGAACATAAAAACTTAGCAAAATCTAGATTGGTTGATCCAAATAAAATAAGAAATCTAGAGAATAGTTCAGCTACAGTTACACACAACCATACAATAGGATGGGATAGGATGACAGTTTTAAAATTTAATGTCGCAGGGTATAGGGAGTGATTGATAACAGAAGCTTTGTTTATCGAATCAACTGCAAATACATGTAATAGGAATGATTCATCACCTGTCCACCGAGATATCTGCAAAATTCTTCTACACCTACGACAAATAGGAGAAAACTATAAAACTCAAGTTTCGAAGTCGTGTGATTATAACTGATATGATTATGAACAATAAATTTTGTTCGAAACGTCATCCAGTAAATAATACTGTTTCACTCATTGTGTGGTATATCTAATAAACAAACTAATATGGAATTAATTACTACCACAGTGCCCAAGTTTTACACATATATTAAGCTGCCTACGCCACCTACATACTGAAGATCAAATGGTCAGAAATAATAAGTAACAAGAAATTCTGGCTGGGAACAAACCAGCAAGCAAGAGCCGATTGCTCAACAAATATGTAGAAGAAAGTGGAGATGGATTGATCGGATTGATCCAATGATATAGTGCTCAGTGCAGACCATTGCTCAAGTGGAATCCAAATGGGAAGCGACGAGTGGGTCATCGGTGCGAGGGTGATATATAGGAGATCGTATGACGAAGAGATGTGAGAGTTTAGGCAATCATGGACCCAATTAAGGAGGACAGCGGAGAATAGAAGAAAGTGGAGTTGTGTTGTTGAAGCCCTATGTTTTACTCAGAACCCAAAGAAATAATATCGATATAACAATAAATAATTTCAACGTTAGCACTGAAGATGTCCACAAAGACAATGGAAGCTTCGTAATTAAACTACCCAGCTCACAGAACACAGTGACACCAAAAAGTATTCATCTGAGCTACAAATACTCTCTTTTATTTCAGAAACTTACTTACTTTACTTTGGCTATCTCCTACGGGAGGATGAGCCGGCTTCATGAACATCTCGAATCATCGCTGCCCAGGAGCGGCGATCTGATGCAACGTTTTGCGACAGGGTTATCCAATTAAGAGAGTTCATGAAGTTTCATGGGAATTTGGTACGAGTGATGTCCCCAGAATCCCTCGGCCTTTTGTTTGAAAGTGCAGCTCTAGCCTTTACACAACCAAGTGTGCCCTACAAGGCAGTAGGAGTGGAGTAGGGAGCCCACTATCCATTGGCAGCCGGTGACCGGAGTTCGGTTCATATGCCTTTTTGAATGGGGCCAGACATCCAGGACATCCAACAAGCCCTTTGTCCATACGTCTGCCGGTGAGCTCCAGTGAGCTTCATACGCCAGTCGTTGGAGGTTTGGAATCAGGGTTTAGCCATCTCCCCTAGATTGTCATCCAATGGACAGTCAACCCGGTGAAGAGCGCCGGGCATCCGCTTTCGCCCTCTCACTTTGGTGAAAAACACCTCCATTACGTGAAGGCAGTGAGTAGGACTTCCTCAGGAGAGGCTATGTAAGACGCCTGGTCATATGGGAGCATTTCGAGAGGTGTGCGGAAGGGTGGCCAACCCGCAGCGCAAGGCACCCACCCCCGACCATCCTGAGGCTGTTTACGGTTTGTCAAAGGAGACGAATCAGTTAGCCGGAAAGTAACAAAAACGTCTGTTATGTGTAAACTTACTCAGTGACAAGCTGTATGGACTAAAGGACTCTTTTGATCCGACTGGATAAAATAATGCAGCCTACAGAATAATTTGCAATGACTGTATTATCGACTAAATAGATCGAACCAGTGTATCTGGTGTAGTCAGATTATGAAAATATAAGAATTAAGCTAAGTATGCAATGTTTCATCCCACTAGGTGAGAGAGAATTTCAGCAGTGGCTATGCATACACTAATACAAAATGTCACAGTTGGGTGGGACAGAGTTATAATTGAAAACCCTTATTTCCCGATACGAATTTAAAACAAGCAATAAAGGTTAATAAAGCAGGATTTAATGAATTCATCAAATTTCCGTGGAACTCGTCAGCTGAATACTCTACATATACGGGTAGATATATACTTTTGAAATTACATTGGGAGATATAAGATTGATAAGCACAAATAAACTACATTGAATTAGCCATGCAGAAAGACAGGTGCGAATGTTTTTCCAGGTCATGTGCAATTAGATAAGGGGAGAGAGAGTATGGAAGATCAAAATTAAGATAAATTGCATTACGCTTCAATTACATCACTCAGATAAACAATTAACCATTAGAGAATTTAACAAGAATTGCAACCAGAGGGATGTCAATAGTAATAGTTATAATAACAATAATAACAATAGTGTTGAAGTGAGTTAAGATAATGCTACTGATAAAGGATTGTTTTAAATAAATCAAGAATAATAATAATAAGTGAAACGTGTTATTATGGTAGATTCAGAGTCACGACCATTTCCTTTTGTATACAGAGATCTGGTTTATAAACTCGAATTGCACAAGCCTCTGCAATTGCAAGCATCTTCTTGTTTCTTTATCTACTGACAATAGTGAATGACTTGACCGCATCGATATCATGTCCGTAGTCCACAAGATGTTTTGTTATTGAGGATTTTGACACTTTGAACTCAGCTGTTTTCAGCCACTTAGGCAAATGCTCCATCATGCGAGTAGACAATCGCCTTTCTGTACGATCTATGTATTCGCTTCCACAAACACACTCAAATTGATATACGCAGTTTGAAGTGTCGAGGATTGGCGACTGGTCTTTCCCAGATTGTTGAAGCACTCGCTTAGTGGTGTTAAGGAAAACAAGTTTTGCAGCATAATAAGTTCTCTTGATAGCTTTATCGAGTCTTCATTTGACTACTTCCTGTACATCATCTCCTTTGAACGGCAAACTGATATAGACAGATTTCTTCGGAAATGTTTGAATTGTTTTGCAGGGGCTAATTTCTTTAGAGTATTTATTAATGAACTTCTCAGAATATCTATTCTTAGATAAAATATCCTTCAGAGATTTTATTTCATGCTCAATAGTACTGTCAGAACAAATTTTTCGTGCTCTATTGAACAGTGTTCTAACTAAGTTCTTTTTATACTGGATTGGAACAAAGCTCTTAAAGAGCTGTAATTCTAAAAAGTGATTCTGCGTTGATGGAAGGAGAGGTTGATCACTGTATCTTTGTTCATCGAATCCACATGAAATACTTGCAATGGGAATGAAGGAACACCAATGCTGGAGATATGGAAAATATTACTACCAATAAAATCGAAGGAGAAGAAATAATGGAATTATATACACGAAGTTTTAAAGTTATGTGACTGTCATTGGTATGATAATGAGCACTAAATTGTGCTTGAAACGTTGTCATCAGTAAATAATACAGTATCACTGCGTAATTTTTACTAAATAAAATTATTATATAATGGAATTAAACTCTACTACAGTGTCCATGTTTTATTCTTATATTAATGAATATCTTCGGGTAACTCTAAAATATGGTGACCCAAGTAAATGGATGTAATAACCTTGATCAACCTTGGTACGTCGGTGGCACAGTGGTAGAGTGCTCGCCGACCACGCCTCACTTGGTCTGGGGTTCGATCTGCGGCCACCTACGCACTCCTTTGCCTCGCTAAGCCAGAAGTAAAACTGACAAAGAGGAAAGGTTGCACATGAGGCTAGCAACCCCATCCTGTAAAAAGAATCACCACCGCTACAGAATCTTCAAGCCTCTAGCTTGAAGCTGTATGTTCCATTGGGAATGTTGAGGAATAAAAAAACCTCGATCAACCAATCAGATGAGCCTGTAGTAAATACGCGTAATTTAAAAAATGCTTTGTATAGACATCAAAGTTAGTGTTAAAAAATAGTTATACGGGGTAACTTTCTTGTATGTCTCCAAAGAAAACCTCCTAATTCCTTATTGAAGTAATCATTAACAGTCGAAATCTATTTCTGTACATAAATTCATCCAGATAACTGTATATCATGCTGTTTCTTGATCCATTTTTACTTCTCTACATCACCTATGAACCCAAAAAAGGAGCATCATGTCTTCTTGGACATCGTTTTTGTAACAATAGCCTGGACACCTGTACAAATATCCATCGATAGCGGCTGCATACCTCTGTATAAAGGCACTACTTCTCCACACTTACAAGCTTCTTATAAGCCTATTATCCCAACAGTACTCCAATATGACCTCTTAATGGAATTCATAACGTAACTCATGTACTGACTGCATCTATATTTCCGCATTTTTACCATGGCCTCATCTGATTGGTTGATCAAGGTTATTATTTCTGTTTATTTGGATCGCTATAGTTTAGAGTAATCTGTCTTCATTTCAATTCTCAAACTGATCATAAGTGTATATACACTAGTGTGGTGAGATCTATCTGCTTGCTGAAATCAGTAGACACCAATTTACGTCAATGTTTACGTCCCAAACCTTGGTCATGAGGAAAACAAGAAGAAAGACTTTGCGTGGGCGGATACGATTAGCATATATATGGTCTGACCTTCAAAGAAATGGTCACAAAGAGATGACAGAATAACCTTCAGCAGGAAAACAACCGATCAGAAGTCATTGCTTCTCAGCTAACAATAACGAATAATAATGTACATAAATATCTATAAATCTGTGTTGATTTTCTCAATAAACGATCTGTTGCCTGACCCTTGTCTTCTGTCATTACACTAGTAGTCTAAAGTTGGAACAAAACAGGTGATGAGTACTCACTTACCTTCCAGTGGTTAGGTAAATGATATCAGTTACTGATGAATATTGTCCTCAAGTCAACTAATTAACATTAATTCATTTAGCTAAATGATTTTGAAAAAATTCCACTTTCTATGGAAACATGAATCTATTTATTTCTTCAGAAGATGGTACTGAGTTTTCGAAAGTAAGTGAATGCTTGAATATTTACTCTGAACTATCAATATCATCTTCTTAAGTAAACTAATGTTGAACTCAAGTTAGTCTACTGATGGCTCCTAATAAATAAGATTATTTAAAAGCCCCACATGTTTCCTATATAACATACTGTAAAATTACCAGCACTATTGGTGAATGATTGTCAAATTATAACAATCAATATAATGAAGTGGAATGATCAGGATTTTGTAAATACGATAGCAAGTTAGAAAAGCACTACTTAAACCTAAGGTAATAAAATCATAAGAAAGGTCATGAAATCATAAAAGTCGAAAATGAACGTTTGTCAATGAAACAGAGGAATAGAAGAAGAAGAAGAAGAAGAAAAGAAAAGAAAATTGTGAAAGGAATTTATAGTGTTAATGTTTATGGAGGATTTGTTGGCTTTATTGTAGGCCAAGGTAAACATAGTGGTTGAACATACTTCTTCTGTATGCAAAGAGATAGTCTTCTGGTATTAATTGCAACTGCTTCAGCTACTGATAGAAGACGCAGTCGAGCTCCGCTAGATAAATTACTAGGAACGCGGTAAATAACTGAGAACGTCTGGTCAAGTTTTATCGGGTGTCCAATATCTACCAAGTGAGCTAAGACTGCACTATTTACGCTTTTGGTTACTTTCTTTACTCAACCATACAGGAACATATTCACGTGCGCGCATGGATAAAGCCCTCTGAGTACGGCCAATGTAACTAGCTCCGCATGAGCCTTTACTGGCTTTTGTATACTTAAATTATTGGATTTATAATTGTAGAGCTTGAAGAAGAATTTATTGAAAACAATTGTTCGCTCTAAATATTTTGTTCTGAATAAGTTATGACAATATTCAATTTAGTTACAAAGTTACTTGGAACACCCAAATAAGTACAAATATTGCGATTAGATCGTTGACGAGGGATTCCCGAAGCAGTTATTCTGTTACGCCATGAAATTCGCTACATCTGTATTCCGGAGGAAGTATTTATGGCTCATTACATAACCCTACTTCAGAATCAGTCACTGTACTACCAATATTTTCCACAAAAAAAACAGAATTCAAGCATTAAAAGTCAAGAATATCAAGCTGGCTGCCTACTATCTCCAATGATATTCTTGATTGCGGTAGACTGGATAATGCGACAGACAGCGGGGCAGCTAGGAAACAGGCATAAAACGGACTCACACAAAAAACTTGGAGGATCTGGACTTCGCCGATGATATATGTCTGATTTCTCACAAACTGGAAGATATGCAAGTGAAAAGCAACAAGTTGGCGATAGAAGAAGCATCAATGATAGGACTTCACTTCAGGCGAACATAGAGAAGACAGAGGTGATGAAGATTCCCGGCCAACAGCAACAACAACAACAAACAACAGTCAGCATAAATGGGAGGAACCTGAAAGAAACAACCTCCTTCACCTACCTACGTACCTGGGAAGCATCGTTTCAACTACAGGCGGATGGAATTGACGAGGATATCAAAGCAGCGAGGATTGTGAAAGCAAGGCAAGCTTCCATAACTCTCAAGTCTGTGTGGAGGTCAACAGCACTCAGCATAAAAAATAAGATCCGAATTTCGAACTCCAATGTGAAGTCAGTGCTACTTTACGGGTCAAAGACTTGGCGCGTCATGAAAAGCACCTCAAACAAACTACAAACCTTCAATAACAGCCGGCCAGAAAAGATCAGCAACAGGGGTCTCTGTCAATGAGCGAACCAACCAGGAACCGATTACGCAACAAATAAGCAGGAAGAAATGGAGATGAATTGGCCATACTCTGAAGAAACCATCAAGTGACATCACTAGACAAGCGGCGAGTTGGTCGTGCAAGGGTGACTTGGAGGAGCCAGGTGAAAACGTTAGCAGAGAACCGAACGCAATGGAGACGTGCGGCTGAAGCCCTATGTTCCTCTAGGAATTAAAGGAAATAGTAATAATAATAATAATACAAAATGAAATGAAATGTGATTAGTGTATAAAGCTGATAATATTTAAAAAAAAAAGAGCAGGCGTATTATTTTTTTGTGTTAAAAAAGTCATATAAATGAATAAATAACGCCAAGGAAGTACCATATTGATTCATTGAATCACTAGAGTATACCACTGAAAACATAATTGGTTAATTAAAAATATGAATATTTTCAAATTACACTGAGCTTTAGGTCTGGATTCATTCGTTTATTAATATTTTTTTATTGTTATTGTTGAAAAAAATGTTATAATTTCAATGAGAGTGAACGTGTATAAGTATTGGTATAGAAGTCAATTTTCGTATTTATGTGTATACTATGTATACACATATGTATATATACACATTGATCATTGAACACAACAGTTGTTTGAATAAATATCTGAATTATTTCCTTTCAAATTCGCCAATCTGTTCAATAGCTGATTAATTATTATTGTCTATTTTATAAATATCACAAAGACAATAATCAATATTCTCAGAATATCAATCAATAAATATCATTATCCACTGTGTGCAGATGTGGTTGACAAGATTTTAAATTATCTACAATTTACAACTTCACTCTTTATAAATAGAATGAATGGCAATTAAAATGCATTTTGAAATTTAGTCTGTCTTTTATTTATTATTTTACAAAGTTAATCTCTCTATTTTATGGAATATACATTTATGCGTGTTGCAGTCATGATGTGGACGTTTATGAAAGAAAACACATGAATATTGTAAATTATGCAAACAATGTCTGATAAAACTTTAATCGCAAATTTAAAACTAATGTCCAACAGGTAATTAAAAAGAATTCAAATATTTATAATAATAATAATAATTATTTTTTCTTTAAATATTAAAGTGGTTTATTCACTTTATCAAAAGAATCAGTTAATGAATTTTTATCTGGTGCTGTTGGAGGTGAGTAGTGTTCAGTTAATTATAATAAACTTATTGATTTTCTTTTCAATCAATCAATCCATCAATAATAATAATAATAATAATAAAGTATAATTATATTTCAATAGTTTACACACAATGATAAGTTTTGTTATTGGTAATATTTCGAGCAAAATTACTCCCCGTGTTCACACCACTGTTGGAATTGTTTGATTCACACATTTATGATTTGTACTCATATATATAGTTCATTTTTTTCATTCATGTTCTTTTGTATTTAAGTTATATTCCACGTTCATTCATTCAGAATTATATTCCAAGTTGTTGATAGTTGTACTGAGTCACCCTTGTTACATGTATCTGGTGTGACTTTAATGAATATCGGTTCTGTTATACGTCTCCCTTTCCATTTCTTCATGTTAGTTTTTAGAATACACACATTGTCCCAATCGATATTGTGGTTTTCGTCCCATGCATGTGCAGCTATCGCTGAATTTTTTCAAGATTCTTGTAGGCTTGTGTTCCTGTTGGTTGACCTTTGGTTAGGCAGGTGTTTATGTTCATTCACTCTTATTTTGAGTGATCTGAACGTTTGCCCCACATATTTAGTAGGACAGTCAGCACAAGATATTTTGTAAATCAAGTTGTTTTTAACCATCATTTTTATGGGATGTTTCAATTGATTTATTTTATTTTTGATTAGATTTGTCGGTTTAAAAGTTGTGTGAATGCCGATATTTTTGAGGTTTCTTTGAATTGCCTCTGATGTACCATTTTTATATGGTATTGTGACTGTCTTTTTGCATTCTTCCATCTTGTTGTTCTCCGGTTTTACCCTCTTTTTTCTCTTTTTTATATTATCTTTTATAAATTCTTTTGGGTAGTTGTTTTCGAGTAGCATTTTGAATAGGACGTTTATAATAATTAAACAGTTTTCAAAATGTTATTTTGTTAAAATTCAAATCTACATCAGTCAATGATTTCATTTTGCTACCGCCTACTTCATTGCTTTGGTGATGAAAATTTGAATTTCTGTGGTAGGAATAAGGTATCTTTAATGTCTTAGTTATGTTATGCCAGTAATAAAAGGGGTTGACTCAAAGTATACCTTCATCACTCTGAATTCAGTTTCGAAATCTACTACACTAACTCAGTACAAAAAAAAAATTTAGATTTTTAGCACCATTGTTAAGTGTGCCAGTTGTTATATGTGGCTCAGAAACTTGGCGTTCGCATCAACGAAAGCATGCTCTAACAGGCTGTTGCAGACTTTTATCAACCAACAGCTGCCTTCACTGGCTTCATAGTGAAGATCAAATGGCTGACCAGTTAGAATTAGCAACAAAAACTCTGAGGATAAACCAGCCAAGAGCCTACTGCCCAGCAAACACATGTAAGAAAAAATGGAGATGGATCGGACACACGTTGATGAGGCCGTCGAATGATACCGCGGCGCGTCAGGCCACCACTCGAGTGGAATCCAAGTGGAAAACGACGAGTGGGGCGTTGGTCTGACGGTGATATGGGAGGAGGAGGAGATGAGAGAAAATGAGCAGCTGTGGAACTGGCTTAAGAGGATCGCAGAGAATAGGATAAAATAGAGATGTGGTGCTGAAGCCCTATGCTCGACTCGGAACCCAAGGGAAAAAATAAATAATAATAATAATACTCAAAGCGTTTCCCACTAAGCACAGTATAATGTGGTGTTGTTGGTCACGTATGGTAAAGTTATTATCCCTTCTTAAGAATCTGAAGACTGTTATCAGTATTCCTTTGGGTTCCAAGTGGAAAATGGAGAATCAGAAGCATATTTCCATTTCAGTCTGTTCACTGCAGTCTTTTTTTAGCTGGCTTTACTATTGTCCATCAGCTTTCATTTCGTCGTCAAATGATCTCCTTCATGTCACTCTCAGAACCATGCCCCCAACTCGTCGTTATCCATTTAGAATGGTTGACCTAAATACATGATGACGTATACTACTACTACTAACTGAAATGAGTAGATGGTTAATCCAATACTGAATAAATTAGAATAATACAGTCTAAAGTGAATGGAAACAGTGAGATTTCTTTCATTTGTTCGGCTGACATCACTTCATTATGAAAATCGCGTTGTAAAGGAAACCTTTATATTCAATATCCAATTTCGAACAATAGTCAGTTTCTGAAAACTTCTCTTTAGTGACATAATAATAATAATTGTTAGTTCAAGTATGGAAATAATTTAAAGTCAGATCTCATCACATCTTCAATCTTCGCCTACCCTGGACTACTTGACCTATATAAATATGATTGGTCATTAGTATGTACTTTTGTTTTTATTTAACTGAGTAATTGTCATGAACTTTATTTTATTATTGTTAACCATGTTAGTTGTAAAGCGGTTGTAAAGAAACTACGAAATGATATCATCTCGCGAAATTTGTCTTCTTAATGCCTTATTCAAACATCTTATGTTACCCATTAACCGACATTTTCAATGAATCTTTTTCCAAAAGTATTATTCCTGACTCATGGAAAAATATCAAGGTTGTCCCGGTGCCTAAATCAACGAGTGGACCTACTGTTAAATTTTGATCGATTGCTATTACCTCACCCTTTTTAAAAGTTATGGAAAGACTTATTTTACTTAATCTTGAACCCTCTTTAAAGCCTTTCAATGACCCCAACCAGTTTGCTTATAAACATAGTAGGTGTACCTTAGATGCCGCTGTTGTTCTATATCATAATATAGTCTCTAGTTTAGATAGAGGAGCCAAATATGTTCGGTGTGCCTTCCTTGATTACACATCTGCATTTGACTCTGTACCTAGGTCTCTCTTGCTAAGTAAGCTTACTGCAACACAGGCTAAGAGCTGGACAAATAAGTGGTTGCATTCCTATTTTTCTGATAGGAAGCAGTACACCGTCTACAATGGAAAGTCCTCCACTACCTCACTTACTTTAGCTGGTGTTCCTCAAGGTGCTGTTCTTTCTCCTTTTCTGTTTTCTTTTTTCTTACATGACTTGCCCCATTCTGATGTAGCCACTTTTGTCAAGTATGCTGATGACCTCTCTGTCTCCATGCCTGTCAACTCTCAGTCAGATTGTTCCAAATTCAATAACTTTCTGTCGGAAATTAGTCAGTGGTCCTCTTCAAACGGTCTTAAGCTGAATCCGTCTAAATGTCAGGTAGTAAATTTCACATTCAGACGAAAACGTGACCTACAACAACTAGCTAGCTCACATGGTCCCACTATCATTGACGGCATAGAGGTTGAAATTACATCTAATGTCAAGTACCTTGGACTAAGTATTTCCTCCGATCTTTCCTGGTCCTCTTACATCTTGCTAGTTACTAGAAAGATGTTTCGCTTAACGTTCTACGTTAGGAAGTTAAGGCAGTCTGGTATAAAGCAGTCTTTGCTTTCTCAGTTTGTCAACTCTTGTATTCTAACCATCCCTCTTTACTGCTCCCCATTAATCTTTCCTGGACTACTTAAGAAAGATTTTGCTTTGCTGAGAAGGGCACTAAAAGCTGTTAGTAGGGGAAGTGGGATATCGTTAAACCAACTGGTTAACACCATTGTGGATAGACATATAATGTCATGTAAGAAACTAGCGAATTCTATATTGTCAGACCCCGAACACCCTCTCTATACGCAGCTCTCTCCTTGCATTTCATCTGGTAGAACTAGAAGCAACTATAGGAGGCTATATGCCAGGACTACCAAGTACAAAAACTCCACAATACCTTATCTGGCACAGCTGTTATGTGATGAGAAAACTGTTAGGTATGACACGATCAACTTACTGCGGCACTCTAACAAATAGTTCCCATTAGCTTTTGTTCTCCTTTCTTTGTTACTATTATATTGTTGCTCACATATTCTATTACACACTAATTTTATATTTCATATCCTGTGGTGCATTGTTTAAATATGTGAATGCAATGCTGTTCTTTTTTATTTCTTTTATTTATCTTTTTTTCTTGTTGTTGTTGCTTTTTATTTTTAAAATCTTATAAAATTTACGAGATAATTAGATGCAATATTGTAATGCACGCTGAAAATTCCATACCTGTACCACAAATACTGTTTGGAATAAAGCTATTATTATTAAAATTATTAAATTATTAAATATCGACATCAGTTAGAGAATTATTGAAAAGCAGGAGAGTACTTGGAAGGTGATTCATCCAAAGTTGGGAGAACTTCAACAGTATGCAGCCAGACCTTCATGTTATTAGATCACCACGTTGTTATCATTCAGCCACTGGTGTGGTTTTTGATGGAATCTAACTTCAAATCAATTAATCCCTACAAATCAACATCTAAAAATAATTTAGTATCATGTCTACCATATAGAGCAATCAAATGTTTTTTTTACTGAACTGTTCAAAATTTTTCAGTATTCAAGATGAAGATGTGTAAAGAAAATAATTTTTGATGACTTAACAATATTAAGTCTTAGTGATAAGTGAAAATATTTCTTTCCTATTGGTGAATTTAAAACCAGCAACAACTATCAAAAAAGGTGGTAGTTAATGTATCCATAAATTTCGGTCGGACTCTCCCACAACATTCTACAAACACTGTTATTTATTTTTCAAGAACTGATTTGTTTTTTGAGTTAAACCACGGATTGCTATCATTTAGAGAACCATTGAAAATCAGGGAGTGCGGGACAGCTATTTCGTCCTATTTCGGGACTCTTCGGCAGTACGCACCAACTGAGAGGCGTTCGAACCCAGGACCTTCCGGTTACAAGGCATCCCAGCAGCTCGTATACCATTCAGCCACTGGGACCCGATTCAATGGCTAGCCCATGCATTCTAAATTCCACCAACCAATATCATCGGCGGGAAATCCATCCTCACTCACAACTGGATGGACCGCACTGGTCAAGACTTCTCACTAGACCTCCAGGAAACTCTGTCCTGTAGCAAGTCACTAGTGAGCATCAAATTAATTTTCAAGAGTTGATTTGTAAGGATTTGATTTGGTTTTCGAGTTAGACAATTTCATTTAAAGGTTAAATACACACAAACATATGAACATTGTGACAACAACAAATAACTCAATTTCCTGGAGGTCTAGTGAGAAGTCTTGACCAGTGTGGTCCATCCATTTGTGAGCGAGGATGGATTTCTCGCAGATGATATTGGCTGGTGGTCACGCTAAATATCACAAATTGGTAGAATTTAGAATTCATGGAGGAGAAAGTGGAGATAGATTGGACACTCGCTGAGGAGGCCGTTGGGTGACATCGCGTGTCAGGCCAGTGCTCGAGTGGAACCCGAAAGGGAAGCGGCGAGTGGGACGTCCAAGGGTGACATGGAGGAGATCGTGTGAAGAAGAGTTGAAACAGTATGGACTAACATGGATGAAAATGAAAAGTACAGCTGAAGACAGGAGCAAGTGGAGACGTGCAGTTGAAGCCCTATGTTCCACTAGGAACCCAAGGGAACAATAATAATAACAGAATGTATGGGCTAGCCATTGAATCGGGTCCCAGTGGCTGAATGATATACGAGCTTGCCTTGTAACTGGAAGGTCCTGGGTTCGAACCCCTCCCGGTGGGTGCGTACCGCCGATGATTCCCAAACTAGGCTGATGAAAAAGTTCGCTGTCCAGTACTCCCCCCAGCGGGTTTTCAATGGTTCTCTAACTGATATCAATCCATTATCAACTCGTAAAAGCAGAACTAATCCTTACAAACCAACTATAGAAAATAATATTAAAATACAAAGAACCTTCGTAAAAAACAATTAAATAAATTTAACACATGTGCAAACCAAATAGAATTAAATAACAAGATTTTAACATGTCTGATCCAACTAAACGCATAAGATAGCTTGAATACTCTTCACCAAGACCGATGCACAGCTATGATTTTTCTCTTGGCTAATATCCTCAACTAAAAACTCACACAATATTAGATAAAATAATGATGATGATAATAATAATGGGAAGAACACTGTAAAGAGAGAGGGGTGAAGGGAAGGAAAATTATAAAGGTCAAATAAAAGTATGCCACCAAGGTAGATTTAATCTACTAACTAACTAACCTCATCAACAGCTGTTTCCGCTCATTACTCAAGATCAGATGGCCGGCCAGAAAAGATCAGCAGCAGGGATTTTCTTATTCCCCATCTGATTGTATTTGATCAATAACACTCATATTATTATTTCTGAATGTACATTATCCTATATTGATGTTTATTCAAATGTCTAATCATCAATTCCACTCGTGTATATAAATGAAGCAAGACAGTTAGTTGTGTGAGTGAGTGACTTGATATGATTATGAGTGGCAATAGTTTGTGCTCGGAACGTGGTCGCATCAGTTAATATTACTTACTGTATAACACCACTGTGTGATTTATCAAAACAAAATTATTTTCATTTATCTTTATTAATTACTACTATTATTATCTGTTTAAACAATTAATTATTATCATTATTTATTTTCATTATTCACCTATCATATACATAATTAATATTTTAAAGGATTAGCCGGTTTAACAGTTGGTCATCCAATGGATACTGTAAAAGTATTAATGCAAAATTCTTCAGGAAATCCAACTTTTCGAGAAATTGCCTGTCGGATTAATCAAACCGGCCTAGTAAGTCAAACTGAAAAAAATATTCTGACGTTTTTTTGTTGTTGTGTTTTTCGTTTTTATAAATGAGTGTGCGTAGGTGGCACAATGGCACAGAATGCTTATCAACCACGCCTTCACTTGGTCTGGGGTTCGATCCCTGGCCACCTACGCACTCCTTTGCCTTGCCAAGCGAGTAAGTAATAAGACTGGTAAAGAGGGAAGGTTGGGCATGAGTCAGGTAACCCCATCCTGTAAAAATGATCACCACTTCTACTGAAACTTCAGGACTCTAGCTTGAAGCCATCCTATGTTCCAATGTGAGCGTAAAGGGATAAAATAAAGTATAAAATAATATAAATGAGTGCTGAGTTTATTTTTGTTTTTAATTTGTTGTTGAGTTCTTGGATCACATTTAGCCTAAAATAATGATCAAGAATTGTAGATGTTAGTGAACTAACTAACTGACTAACTCAAGTGTTGGTTTGTAGGGATTTTGTTGGCTACAGGATTTTCATCATGAGCTGGCATTAGTTAGAGAACCACTGGAAAACCCGAGAGTACTGCAGAGCTGTTTCGTCCTAGTTTGGGACTCTTCAACAGTACGCACCCACCGGGATTCGAACCCAGGTTTTCCAATGGTTCTCTAACTAATGTCAGCTCATGATGAAAATCCTGTAACCAATCAAATCCCTGCAAACCAACACTTGAATATCAATGACATGCTCACTAGCGACTTGCCCTATTCAGGTAGGTAGTTACCTGGGGTTCTAGTGAGACGTCGTGACCAGTAAGGTGCAGCAGGTCGGGTGGGAGAACAAACACCGAAGACATTGGCTAGTGGTCGCGCTATGTCGTGAATTGGCAGAAGTTAGAATTCATGGGCTGGCCATTGGATCGGGTCCCAGTGGCTTAATGGTGGGTGCGTACTGCTGAAGAGCCCCGAACTAGGACGAAACAGCTGTCCAGTACTCCCATTTGGTTTTCCAATGGTTCTCTAATTAATGTCAGCTCATGATGAAAATGCTGTAACTGACTAACTAACTAACTAACTAGTAAACTCGTATATTACGTGTCACATGTACACAGAGAGTTTGAAATATATATAATTATTATAACTGAGCATTACTTACTCTGTAACTGTGTGTTAACGATATATATATAAGTTTATTGAATATAATATTCAATGATACGATATCAGTAACTGGATGATTTTTTTCTAGCATGATTCATTGCTCATAACCAAAAGTGTTATGCAGTCACATGACTTCCTAAATTGTATTAATATCGTTCTACTTCCTCATGCCTTTTATTAAAACAAATTTCCGTATATCCTAGGATAATAATAATAATAATCTTTTTCATCATTTCTATCATATGTGCAAGTTATTGATTTAATGAACTAAGATATAGTGAATAACGTCTACTTCTCAATCTATAATTATATTGTTGTTCAATAGCATTTACTTTATCCTATTGAATTGTATGTGTGCGTGTGTGACTGTATAGAAGTGTACGTATGCATAACTACTTTGTTGAGAGCTACTTACTGGAAAGTATTGTAACGACAGAAGACAAAGGTCAAACAACAGATCGTTTATTGAGGAAATCAAGAGATATTTATAGATTTTTTTATGTACATTATTATTCGTTATTATTAGCAGCGGAACAGCGTCTTCTAATTGGTTGTTTTCTCACTGGAAGTTATTCTGTCCTCTCCTTGTGGTCATTTTTTGAAGGTCAGACCATATATCTGCTAATCGTATCTCCGCCCACGCTAAGTCTGCTGTGATTGGTTGTTGAATTAGTCTTTGTTCTTGTTTTTTTTCTGATGACCAAGATTTGAGAAGTAAACATTGATGTATGTTGCTGCCTATCAATTTTGGCCAGCAGACAGCTCTCACCACAGCATACATGTCTGGTCACTTACTCATATATATATCTACTCTCCACTTCTAGACCTCTTGGAGATCTCTATTCATAAAGGCTGAGTAACATATGTATGTGATAATTTTAAGCTGTTTAGCATAATACACTTTCTATGTACTAGATATAAACACTTTCAATTTCTTATGGTCTAATCAGATAGATTTTTCTCGTCTCAGAAGCATATGTATCCAGTTGAATAGCTATTTGATTGCGACAATGAACGGGAATCTTTTTATTTTCCTTCCTAATCGGTGCATTAGATATAAGTATAAAACTTGGGCACTGTGGTAGAGCATAACTCCATTATGGATAAGATTTTATTTTGAAAAATCACACAGTGTTGTACAGTAATATTAACTGATGACGTTCCGAGTATAAACTATTGCTCATAATCATATCAATTTGATACTGATGAGTCTCGTACTAGGGCAAAACAACTGTGCAGGACTTCCTAGTGATTTCCAATGACTCTCTCTCTCTGATATCAGTCTGTGGTCAAAATTGAAACAATGCCATGATAAAAATGCCCATTAAAATTTTTCAAAAGAATGGTTACTGAACAAAGAATATTCTTTTCGATAACTTCATCATCACGTCCTCCAGTTATATGTATACATAAAACTTTTTATAAGCTGTATCTGCTTCTACTGTGCTCTTGGTTCACTAACTTAAGTAACGTATTCCATAAAAGGCGTCGTAAGATCTTTTGGAAGTTCATCTACCGCATATTGCCTGAAGGAGATATTCATTTCATTCTCTTGTATATATATGTAGGTAAAGAGTCCATTTGGTTCAATACATATATCGTTTCAGCGTCTTCTTATTGGGATGAACTCTGCTTCGAAGGTACAGACTTGTAATCAACATTAGGATAGTGATTTGATTCGATGCAATTGTTAATGAAGTCTAACGTAGCCTTTCTTTCATGGAGCTTAGAGTTAGTAAACGTAGAGCACAGTAGAAGCAGATAGAGCTTATGAAAAGATTGTGTATA
Source organism: Trichobilharzia szidati (assembly GCA_944472155.2). Lineage (NCBI taxonomy): Eukaryota > Metazoa > Platyhelminthes > Trematoda > Strigeidida > Schistosomatidae > Trichobilharzia > Trichobilharzia szidati. The sequence continues at coordinate 46,670,382 of OX235272.1, read as the reverse complement.
CATATAATTGTAGAACGTGATGATAGAGTTATCGAAAAGAGTATTCTTTGTTCAGTAACCATTCTTTTCAAGAAAAAATTTCCATGATAATTTGCTTATTGGATATATTACATAGTAAAACAGTATGTCAAAGGGGTAAGCAAGGTGAAAGCCAAAGACTGTGTAATCAAATGAGAGAATAAAGACATTCAGTTACTAGGGTGGCAAGGAAAGACTGGTAACTGCTTCTTTCTGAACACATAAATCTGGTTTCAAGCGTTTGATAGAAATTGCTTCGGCAAACTTGAGTAGAATCGAGCTCCTTTGTCTATTGGTAATTTTAAAGTATTTCGCGAGTTCTACCTCATGACCCGAATCGAGGAGATGTCTGGTAATAGTGTAACAACAGAAGGCAAGTGTCAGGCAACAGATCATTTATTAAGGAAATCAACTCATTTTTATATATTTTCATGTACATTACTATGGATATTTAAACAAACAAACACAGTCTTCCGACTGGTTGTTTCTCACGTAAAGTTAATCTTTCATCTATTTGTGACTGTTTCTTGAATGTCAAATCCTCTATATGTTAACTGCATCCGCCTACGCAAAGTCTGCTGTGGTCGGTTTTGAATCAATCTTTGTTCACATTTTCTCACGACAAATCTTGGGAACGTAAATATTGACGTAAATTACTGTCTACCAATTTGGCTAGTAGACAGCTCTCACCAGAATAGCGCTATTATAAGAGTTTGTTCCCTTGAGACGTAGGCTTTTCGGCACATGTTCAGGAAATCTGAGGTGTGCCCTTATTTCTGTCCCGCAGATACCCGTAAATTTGTATACACAGTTGGGGATAACATGGATTAACATTTTATTACGTAATCTTTGGCTTCAACCTCACCTCCGCTTTGATACATTGTAAGTTTGCTTTTCTCTTGTTTCTATGATTTGAGTTGAACTCAGTACATTGTTACCTAATTTATCAGTCACTCAGCATCTCATGCATCTCTCGTCTTTATTACGTAACTCCTTTGCCACTATATGCATACATTTATTTTGTTTAAACTTGAACTGCCTGTGTAAAAACTATATAAACGTAATTTTCTGAGCACTGTTTACCAATTGCAAAACCTTCTGTCAACTGAAATCGTGAAAAAAAATTTGCAAGAATGTTAAAACTTTTGTGTACATTAACTTAATAATAATAATTTCTTTAGGCTGTAAGCGGCAGCTGATGAGAAGCCAACGAAATAAACAATGATGGTAACATATTATTCAGCACAAACCACTATGTTGTTCTTGCTTTATTCACAATTCCTCAACGGGGAATAAATGCGCAAAGTTTTTGAAAATTCGTCTCCCTTCAGAATCATTTGAAGAGATTGAATGCTTTTCATTTCAGATTCACATTAGCTAGATAGAATATTGCTCAGAATTAGTCAATTATTGGAATATAAGAATTTAGCTAAGTGTAGAATCACTGACCCCCATAAAAATGGTTATCCTAGTGGAAAACTTAGCAATCGCAATCCATGCACTAACATACAATCAGGTAATACGGTAGGACTGATCTACAGTTATAAAAAGTGGTATATTTAGGTGGAGGAAGACGCTGATCACTGAATTTTTGTTCATCGTATCCACAGGAAACACTTACAATACTAGTGACGCAAAACGAATGCCAGAGATATTCAAGTGTTGGTTTGTAGAGATTTGATTGGTTACAGGATTTCATCATGAGCTAACATTCGTTAGAGAACCACTGGAAAACCAACTGGGAGTACTGGACAGCCGTTTCATCACACTAGTTTGGGACTCTTCATCAGTATGCACCCACCACCAGGGTTCGAACCCAGGGCCTTCTGGTTACAAGGCTAGCGAGCTCGTAGACCATTGAGCCACTGGGATCCGATCCAATGGCCAGCCCGTGAGTTCTAACTTCTGCCAATTCACAACATAGCGCGACCACTAGCCAGTGTCTTCGGCGAGTATCTGTCCTCACACCCGACCTGCTGCACCCTACTGGTCACGACTTCTCACTAGAGATATTGAAGTCAAAGGATGAGAGATAATGGAATTACACACAGAATAATTCTGAAAGTTGTTATGTAAGCCCAACGAAATGATTATAAGCAATAAACTTTGCTTGAAATGTCATCAGTAAATAATATTGTGTGTGTTATATTCAATAAAAGTATTCTATGATGAAGTTTATTAAATCTGGGAAGTTAATTTTTGTCTTCAGCTGAAATTGTTTAATTCAACACACACACATTCCCTTTGCACACAGAATGAAAATCAGGACTATTAGGTGTTGTGGTGAACTTGTTATCACTCATTTGTTAGGTTGAGATTCAACAAAACCAATGTTTTCCGTCTCACTCATTCCACATCATTCCACCGCTAGCATGTGGTTTTCTCAGCGAGTATTGATCTTTACTCTACTCTTATTCGATTCAGTATACATTACTGTCTATTATCAGAATTTTGGGAAGTGTGTGAGCGGTTGTTACTTTCCCAGCTAGCTGTCCACCTCAATGAAGTTGACTTTTTCTTCTTGAGATATATGTGAAACAAAAAGAGCATTAATGTTGTGTGACAGTACAGCCCATGGGACGACTGCTTGAGGCCGGTCATACACGACCTGTTTAAGTTGCTTTTTGGAGTTGCGTCCCTCGAATAAGAGATTACATCAGGCTGAGAACTGCCAGAAGTCGATATGGACTATTTTCGGGGTCAGGATTTTCTAACCCTCTCTTTTCTCTCCAGAGTGAAAATGCAGCATAGTTGGCATACCGGTCATCTGACATTAGATCCCTATTTCCCAGCAGTGTGATTTTTCCTATAGACATCTACCCCCCTCCCAACATAGTACAAACAACTATATTATGATTTGACACTAGTGACTAGTGTGATATGTCTAGTCCTTACTTTGGTACAGACTGAATTCTATCAGTCAGGTTTTTGTAATATGGCCATCATTCTAGGTAGCTCACCATCACGGTGCACATTGATTTGATGATATTAGATGGTTGGAGGCAGTCGGCCACAGGAAGCCTTGCTCGACCTAGGTTTCGTGCTAGTTGGCACTCACTCGTCAGCAAAGCAGCAGCACTGGGTGATGTGGGTTCGAATCTCAGAGGGGTGGGACATGAGTTCCACTGAGGTTGCAGATACGCCTTGCTTACTGACTGGTGATTGTCAAATAGCACGAAATCTAGGTTGAGCGAGGCTTCCAACCATCTAATAACAAACAACTGTGACTATTAAGGTAATTTAACAGTACAACTTAATCAGATGTTGAAAGATTTATTTAACTCTCTAGCTAACTAATATACAGCATACATATGTAAACATTCTGTTAAAAAAAACGGATGAAAGTCAGAATTCTATTTTACAAAATGTATTAAATTACAATGAAACAATAGTAATAATAATAATAAGACGCTAATGTATCAGTTAAAATTAAACAACTTACTGGTCATTGTGTGAACTTTATGCCAAACATATATTATGACTTTTTCGGTTATAATTATTTTTGTTCCAGACATTTGAATGCATAAACATAAATGCCAAGTGGACTTTCTTAGACCCGATTAAACCATTCCTAGTCATCTACGCAGATCATTTTTGATTTCATTATTAGATGGAGGATTTCATCATGAGCAGACATATCAGTTAGAGAACCACTGGAAAACCAACTGGGAGTACTGGACATATGTTTCGTCCTAGTTTGGGTTTCTTCAACAGTACGCACCCCACCGACAGGGTTCGAACCCAGGACCTTCTGGTTACAAGGGGAACTCGTAAATCATTGAGTCACTAGGACCCAATCCAATGACCAGCCAATGAATTCTAACTTCTGCCAATTCACGAGATAGCGCGACCATTTCGCAATGTCTTCTTCGATGAGTTACTGCCTCATCTTCAACCTGTTGTACCCTACTGGTCACGGCTTCCCACTAGAACCCCAGGTCACTGCCTGAATAGGGCCAATCACTAGTGAGCATCAGATTAATTTTCAGGTATTGGTTTCGTAGGGATTTTGTTTGATTGGATGGAGGATTTCATCATGTGCTGAGCTGTCCAGTACTCTCAGTTGGTTTTCCAGTGGTTCTCTAATTGATGTACCCTCATGATGAAATTCTCCATCCAATCAAACAAAACCAATACTTGAAGATTTCATTATTATTATTAATGTTATTATTATTGTTTGCCTAACGAAAGACAGACCACGATTCTTTAAATGTGAACCATCCCCCCCCCCATGGATCGTGTTAAGTAATTTATAATGATTCAGTCCGACCCAGGGCTCATATTATTCCAGGAAATTCATAACACATCTACGGTTTCGATATTTACAACCCCCCGTATCTAGTAAAATTGATGGTTAAATTCCTAATATAGATTGCGTCACGAACAGATACCAGTTAGAAAATCAATGAAAAACAAGGAGCACGGGGACAGTTGTCCCATCCTAATTCGGGACTCTTCCAAAGTGACAGAAAGAACCTATCCCAAACTATAAATATGGATAAATATTGCAAATTCAAGAAAATAACTGTATCAGGTACCCTCCTAAATACACAACCATATAACTGGTAATATTTCTTTGATGTCTGATGCAGCGGATGTCCTATTACAGTTATGTTACCAGATAATCATGTTAGGATGAAGGTTAAATCATTGTCCCACTGTTGTCCACTGTAAGAATCGTTCTGTTAGCTAATGCGAATTGGGTTTTATGCCCTTCCTCTGATAACAGTACTGTTCAATAAACCCCTACTAAAATTTGTTTTTAACTATACTGTTCTGTAAAAGGTCACTTCCTTCACTTATATCTAAGCAGCAGCATTTCAACTACACAGGCGAACGGCACAAATGACGATTTCAAAAGGCAAAGTGGACTTTTATCACTCTCAAATCAGTTCAGAAGTCCTCTGCACTCATTCAGCATTCAAATTTTTAACACCATTCTTAAGTGAGTTAATTCTTGTATATGGCCAAGAAACTTGGCGTTCGCGTCAACGAAAGCATTTCTAACAGGCTGTTGCAGACTTTTATCAACCAACAGCTGCCTTCTCTGGCGCCATACTGAAGATCAAATGGCCGACCAGATAGAATTAGTAACAAGAAACTATTGGAATAAACCAGCCAAGAACCAACTGTCCAACAAATACGCCTAAGAAAATGGAGGTGGATTGGGCACACGTTGAGGAGGCCATTGAATGATACCGCGGCGCATCAGGCCATCACTCGAGTGGAACCCAAATGGGAAACGACGAGTTGGGCAAGGGTCCGAGGGTACTAGCTTAAGAGGATCGTGGAGAATAGGATAAAGTGGAGATGCGCTACTGAAGCCCTATGTTCGGCTAGGAACCTAGGGGAACAATAATAACAATAGGATTTTACAAAAAGAAAGATATACACATTGAAACGTTACATAGGCTTGTTATATAGACCTAATTTTCTCAAAATACTACATTTATCTTTCTTTACAGTGCTGTTTGTATTCCCCGCACTTGTGACTTTGAAACCCTATTGGTTGTTGACTATTTCAACTTACGAATGTAATTAGTATCTCTCAAGGCCATTCATAGCATACATATACGCAACTGATGTCAGCCTTATTCTCTGTTGATTTGAGACAGTAAAGGCTTTCTACATCAACTGTCTGTCTTCCTGCATCGTGGGTTCTGTGGTATCATATCGCATTGTTTTTGTTGCGAATATTGATTAGAAAAGTAGGCTCATGAATCGACTAGACAGGAAGTTCGTTAGCGCAAACTATTCAAGTGTATTAACGGTTAAATCAAAACTAGAAGACTGAAAATTATCTATGAATTTAATGAAGCCAAAAATTTACACTTTCTAGTGACAATTTATTTCATAATGTTCTGGATATGAATGATATTCTGATAACGATTAATTAAACCCACACCAGGAACATGTCAAGTGAATTGCTTTCTTGTCATGTATCTTCTATGAATAACTTTTCTGCCGAACAGTAGTAATACACGATGAATAGCTGCCTTTGCTCGCTACTGAAGATCAGATGACCGTCCAGAAAGCATAAACAGTAAGGAACTCTGGCAATGCGAGCAATCAAAAACCTGCTGTCGAACAAATATGCAAAAGGAAATCAAGATGGATTCGACATACGCAGTAGAGACTGTTGGCTGACATCACACTTCAGGCTCTATAATGAGACCTGAGTGGGAGACGACATCTGGAAGTCCGAACTGATTGTATGAAGAGAACATGAAAGCTTATGGACAGCCGTTTAGCCGATTAAGAGAGACTGCAGAGGACCCAATGAAATAGCGATGTACTACTGTTGCAGCCCTATTTTCCACTCGGAACCCAAGCTGAATAATAATAATTTGAATAAAGCAAGAACAACAGTTTTTGCAGAATAAAGTGGTACCATCATCTATTTCGTTGGCTTCTCATCAGCTGCTTTTACAGGCCAAAGTCATTATTAAGTATATCTACAAAAACAATATTAACATACTTGCACAGAGATCATTTTTGAACAAAAATCAATCAGTATATGCATACAGTAATTATATATATATATATATGTAATATTAAACACTATTCCGGACAATAGTGATCATACATAATGGAAACTTTTGGCATTGCGTATTCAGATGAAAGAGTGGTGAAAATATCCAGTTACCAGGTTGGCAAAGAAAGACTGATAACTGTTTCTTTCTGAACGCACAAATCAGGTTTCAGGCGCTTGATGGAGATGGCTTCAGCAAACTTGAGGAGAATTGAACTCTTTTGCCTAATGATAATTTTGAGCGATTTTGCGACGTCCACCTCATGACCCGTGTCAAGGAGATGCCTGACGATGGCACTGTTTTAAGCATTTGTTCCCTTTAGACATAACCTTTTTGGTACATGTTGTATTTGGAGAAATTGTGACGTTTTCCCAGAAAATCCTCAGGAGTTTATCTGTAATCTGTTGAGTCTCTGAAGTTAAATCACGTTGAAATGGAAGCGCTTAAATCTTGGATTCAACTTTCATATCCCAAATAAGTTTGTCGAAGGAACCGATATCGCAGTTCATATATTGATTGATTTTTGTTTAAAATGAACTCTGTGCAAGTTTGTTAATATTGTTTCTGTAGATATACTTAATAATGACTTTGGCCTGTAAGCAGCTGATGAGAAGCCAACGAAATAACCACTGATGATACCACTTTATTCTGCAAAAACTGTAGTTCCCGCTTTATTCAAATTCATTAAGGGGAATTATTGTATGAAATAATAATAATAGTAATCAATGATCAATGGATTGTTCAGTTTTGTTTTGTCGTATCATTAAATTAGAAATGAAGCAAAATTGTGGGAATTCTCACAATCAGATATCTAAATCCTAATTCCTTTTCTTCTGTCTTATCATGATTTATTTATTTGTTTGTTTTGATCACTATACCAGTGAGTGAGTAATATCCATTTTTAAGCATAGAAAGTTAAGTAGAACAAACATTAACTGATAAACTGGGGAAAGTGGATAAGTGGAATTATAGAAGGAAAAAGTTTTTTTTTTAAATATTTTTTGTGAAGCGGAAGGGGCTGAATTAATTGATAAATAATAAATTAAATAAATAAATATGTATTAAATTGCTTTTTTCTCCCCCTAAATATTCTAATTTAGAATCGATTTTTCACCGGCCTTACAATCCCATTTTATTCATACGGATTTATTAATGCTGTGATTTTCACTGTGTACAAAAAGTCATTGAATGTATTCGATTCACGAGTTCAATCGCCATTGGCTAATGCAATGGCTGGTGCTGTATCCGGTGCTGTACAATTAATACCTGCTGTTCCAGTTGAAGTTATTAAAATACAACAACAATGTCATTTGGGTAAGTTCAGTATGGAATGATTCTGTATGGTCATTGTATTTGTTTTTCTATCTTAGACTTACTTTGTAGCTCATCCATCAATCAGTCGAAAGGTTTCACATTCGAAACCCTTTAAAAAAATGAGTGAGACTTGAAAAATTTTGTTCAATGGAGGAAGTTGATCAGTATTAAGACTTTGTTGGCTACAACAGACAGTTAGCATTTGGCCGACTACTACTTCGTCGACGTTGACGAATCTTACAGAAGATGAATTGTAACCTCAATAATAACGTATATTGTCCAGGTTTCCTAAGAATGTTTTTTCTTTTTAGCACAATATATGTTAGTTAGTAAGTGAGAGCTTATTTCTGAGGTGCTAGGCTGTGTGAGCCACACTTGTTATGTGATAGATAGCTAATAAGACTACCCAGACGCCTAGGCTGATGCAGGTATAGGGTGGGATTCGAAACTGACAGCCGTTGGATAGAAGTTGAGTGATTAGGTGAATGACCTACATAATAGAGAAGATTTTTAGCTCAGGTGGATGATTTGCAATTAATAATGTTCTCTTAGCTGTTTGGTTTAGTTGCGGAGCTTTCGTCGTCCTTCTGGACAACATCTTCAGCGCAATATTTAGCATAAAGTGAAATGATCCAAGAACACAAATCAGCTGTGAAAAGACACGACATATATTCTTTAGTATCAATGCATATAGACAATTATGGTCATCAATTTGATTGGGATCATGTCAAAATCTTAGACAGAGGAAACACCAAAAGTGCAGTCAGGGAATTCCTAGAAGCCTGGTACTCAAACGAATGTGCGATTAACAAACATGTTAATATAGACCAAATATACCAACTAATAAAAAGTAAATCAGGTGACCAGAAAGTTTAAAATCCAAGTCAATAGAAGACGATCAATACATGTGTAAGGATAGTTACCAGGAGACGCAATTATATCACTCATGAAGAAATTTAAATCATTTCACTTTGTGCTAAATATGGCGCTGAAGATGTTGTCCAGAAGGACGACGAAAGCTCCGCAACTAAACCAACCAGCTCAGAGAACATTATTAATTGCGAATGACCTACATCTCCATGCAATGTGTGTATGAGCTGTCTCAATCAGTTAGTACTTACACTCTGAATAGGATAAATGTTGACTGATGGTAAAAAGCAAGTAATAAAGTTATTCAAATAGAATTTTGACGCTATTATCTTAATTTATTGTATTATTTTATAAGGCTACAGGAATTATAAATTCCAAAGATTAACAACAATAAGCAAATTATATCCTTTCGATTGAACGATAATATCATACATACAGCCACTTGCAAACAGGATATTACGAGCCCGTTTTATTTCATGGATTCTCCTCAACTGAGGACATCCAAAACAAAATCAAAATATAAGTTACACAAAGTCTGACTCAACATACTTACTTCACTCCCAGTGACGTCGTCTAGTTATTACATAGAAGGTATAAGTGCAACATAATTCCAAAAATGATGTAAGTAGACTAATTACTCGGTGTTAAGTGTCCAACTATTTTGATGGGTGTTTGTGTTCTCTGAACTGGATGGTTTAATTTAAGAATCTTTCATTGCCTTACTAAGCAACATCCTCGGCGCATACTTGAACTTGTGAAGGGTAACTGTGTACACAATAATTAAACAACTGGGTTAAAGTTCAAATTTTGCTTGGAAACAAGGATGAACCAGAGACAAAATACAAGATCAAACAACAGAGCGAATTTATGCATACTAATGATGGAGAGTTCAGAAGGGGGGGGGTAAAATTATTTGGCAGACAAAACACTTAAAGAGATTTGGAACCTTAATAGTGAGTGTTCAACTCAGTGAGTGGAAGTCAAAGTCAAAATTAAGCTGGATATTACGCAACAGGAGAGAATACAAAAGCAGACAAACAAAACGGTCGCAGTTACCAGGGTAATGAGCAATAATTAGTCACACTAACTTTCTGTACTCAGAGGTTTGGTGTCACTGTCTTTTGATAGCAGACATTGTCCTTACCTTGGCCATCTAGGTTTGAATGATCCTGAATTTTTGTGGAATTTTTCTAATTTTAGTTGATATTTTATTTGCTATTATATCTTTATTATTATTATTATTTAAGCATCTTTAATGAACTGTGGTAATCCCATTGATCTTACTTTACAAATCGATATTATTTAAAAAACACTAATGCTGTTATGGACTACTATTCTAGAATATCCTATGTATATAAACATATAGAACTGTAGAGTCAGAAGAGGAAGTTATCGAAAAGGATATTCTTCGCTCAGTTATTTTGTGTTTTTTATAAATGTCTGAATGAATATATTCGCTGGATATATATAATTGTAGAGCTGGAAGGGGGATCTGTCGAAGAGAATATTCATTCCTCCTACTTTCTTTTGTATTATATAATAATAATTATTATTTATCATTTTTAGGTGGTAAACAATTAACAACCCGTGAATGTATTCGTACTATACTACGTGTTAAAGGCATTCATGGACTTTATTCAGGAACAATAATTCAAGCATTTCGTGATATACCAGGCTTTGCTACTTATTTTTATATTTATTCTGAATCAATTAAAATGGGCAAATCTAATGGATTGTCTACATTTTGGTCTGCTTTTATTGGTGGTGCTATAGGTGGAACATTATCATGGTGTATTTCAATGCCATTTGTAAGTGCCTTCCTTCATTTAATAAATAAAAGAAAAGAAACAATATTTATAATCATTATAATAAAGGATTTTTGTATTTCCCAATGAAATGGAAAAAAAAACCCATATAAATATCTAGACTTCCGATCATCATACCCCATCAGAGAAAAGGTATCGGTTGTTCCAAGTCTTCCTAGACGAGCACACTCTCTGATGTTAACGGATGAGAAAGAAAAAGAAGAAGAAATAGCAAACTTTACTGATATTCTCAAGTAAAACAACTACCCAAAGAAATTCATTAACAAAATCAACACTGACATTAAGTACGGTCGAAAATGTATTCCGAAAACATGGACCGCAACAGTTGTCATTCCATATAGAGCGGAAGTGTCAGACGATATCAGAAGAGTACTCAATAAGCTCGACATCAGAGTTTTCTTCAAAACATCAGACACACTGCGAAACAACCTTGTCCATATAAAAGACCAAATCCCTAAGGACTCTCTATCTAATTGTGTCTATAAAATGAAATGCTTGGAATGTGATGCTATATACATCGGACAAACATCGCCACTGAAAAATCAAAATCTGAAGAAATGAGCACTGCAGAGTTACCTTTGTTCAACCACTGAGAAATCCAGTTGAACAAGAAAAATCATCAGCCATGGCTTGTCTACACGCCAAACTATAGAATCAGGCTACAAAATTGATTTTGACAATATTGAAATCACAAACCAGAAAAATTTCTGAAAACACAAAGAACGTCTGATATCATCAGAAGCACTTCATATCAAATGGAATCCAAATTGTCTGAATAGGAATGATGAACTGAAACATAATTTGACCTGGTTACAACACACGCCTTCCCCATGAAGTGACAAAATCAACACGAATGTGATAAGCAATTTCACTTTATTTTGTTTCGTTCTCTTCAGTCCTCTTCAGCTAGTCCAAAGATCGCGCATAATCTTTCATCTTCGCCTTACAATATCTCCTCCACGTCACCCTCAGATTCACCCCCGACTCGTCCTTTTTTCACTCGGGTTTCACTCATATGATGGCTTGGCGTGCGATGTTACCCGACAGCCTCCTCAGTGTGTGCCTCTTGCAAAATATTTACTCCTCCTTGTAGGGTCTTCAAGTAAATATTCACTGACAGTATATCATCATATGACGCAACGTCATTCTATCTGAAACAAGACTAAATCCCCTATGTCAATTTTCTTTCCTTTTCTTCTTGAAGTTCCCAGTGATTGGTTCGACGTCAATTAACAATTTGCGTGAGTTCATACTGAGATCCAAGGATATAATTAGGAGATAAAAACAACAAGAAACCGAAAAAGATATATGCATTATGCTGGGTAGAAATTGAAGTGATGATACTACCCAGCTGCCTAGGTTGTATCAGGCACAACAGGATTCGAACCCAGGACCCATTGGTGAAAAGTTGACTCCTTAAATCAATCAGCTACATCATCTCTGGCATGTAGTAAAGAGAGTTTTTACGAGTTACTCTGTAGGGATTTGGTGTGTTTCAAGTTTGATCACGGATTGATATCTCAGTTACAGAGCTACTGAAAACTAGAACTGGAGTACTGGACACATACATGTTTTGGCTTAGTTTAGGACTCATCGCCAGTACGCACCCACTGGGTTTTGAATCCTACAAACAAAGTCCTGAAAATTAATCTAATGCTCACTAGTCACTGGTTTCAGGACGAAGTTGCCTGGAGTTCTATTGGGAAGTCATGACTAGCGGGGTCCACGCAGTCGGGAGTGAGAGTACACAGAATGTTTAGAATTAAACACAAGCTTTCGATCAGATTAGTTAGTATTACATGGTTTGAGACAATTGGTAGAAGGGTTTGGAAATACGTTTCGTGCTTATTGTTACTCACCAGTCAGTTAGGTGACTTTACAAGGTGGTTTGAAGGAATTCATTTCTCTCCTGAGATTCGAACCCGTCTATTAGGTTTCCTTCTGTAAGATTGTTTTAGATACTTCATTCAACATTAGGTAGTTAGTAACTGGTGCCATATATTTACCCTTTTGTTTGGTACATACTGAATTCTATCAGTCAGAGGGGACATGATTTCTTCACGATTGTTGATACGCTTTGTGCCAACGAGTATTAACAAGCACGAAACCTTGGCCTAGTTTGGGCTTCCTACCGATTGCCTCCATCTAACTGTGCCATGATGGAGAGCCACCTGGTATGGTGGTTACATTGAAAACAAAGGACTTCACACATTACAACTAGTTAGTAACTAGTTTCCAATCAAAGTACAGATTATTATTATTATTATTAATTCCTTTAATTCCTAGAGAAACGTAGGGCTTCAGCCACACGTTTCCATTGCCTTCGGTTCTCTGCTAGAGTCTTCACCTGGCTCCAAGTCTGCCCACACGTTTTCATCTCCTCTTCACATGACCTCCTCCAAGTCACCCTTGCACTGACGACCAACTCGCCGCTTCCCTTTCGGGTTCCACTCGAGCGATGGTCTGGCGTGTGATGTCACTTGATGGTTTGTTTTCTCAGAGTATGGCCAATCCATCTCCATTTCTTCCTGCCTATTTGTTTCACAATCGGTTCCTGGTTGGTTCGCTCACTGCCAGAGATATCTGTTGCTGATCTTTTCTGGCCGGCCATCTGATCTTGAGTGGTATTGAGCGTAGAAAGCTGTTGATGAAGGTCTGTAGTTTGTTTGAGATGCTCTTTATGACGTGCAGTGCAAGTCTCTGATCCGTATAGCAAGTAACACTGACTTCACATTGGAGTTGAAAATCCGGATCTTATTTTTGATACTGAGTGTTGTTGACCCTCCACACAGACTTGAGAGTAGTGCAAGCTTGTCTTGCTTTTCCGATTCTTGCTTTGATATCCTCATCAGTTCCATCTGCCTGTAGTTGAAACGATGCTTCCCAGGTAGGTAAAAGAGGTTGTTTATTTCAGGTTCCTCCCATTTATGATGATTGTTGTTTGTTGTTGTTGTTGCTGGTGGTGGTGTTGCCCAGGAATCTTCATCACCTCTGTTTTCTCAATGTTCACCTGAATTGAAGTCCCATCTTTGATGCTTCTTCTGACAACTTGTTGCTTTTCGCTTGCATATCTTCCAGTTTGTGGGAAATCGAACATATATCATCGGCGAAGTCCAGATCCTCCAAGTTTTTTGCGTGAGTCCATTTTATGCCTAAGTACAGATTAGTTAACATGCTAATTAATTCTTAATAATACAAATACTAATATTATTTGCATTTTTGTATTTATTTATTTGTATTAGGATGTCATAAAAACACGACAACAAGTTGCTAATGGTATCACAGCTTCAAGTGTTATAACAAAATTATTAAATGAAAAAAGTTATAAAATATTTTTCCGTGGATTTCATGTTGTCATTGTAAGAGCACTATTAGTCAATGCGTGTACATTTGGAGTTTATGAAACAGTTTACGATTATCTTACAAAAGATTAAATACTTTTCTCCCATTGTATTCCGCATTTTCCTCATTTTGTGTTTTTTTTATCACATACCTTGAGACGTTTTATGCTTCCTAATATATGCAAAAATACGATGAAGTATGTAACTATCTTTGTGAAAATGATTTCATATATATATGTATTATTAGATTAGATTTTATTACCTAAAATATAAATGTAGTTGTATGAAAGCAACTTTCTTCGTTACACATTCTATTATTATTATTATTGTTCTCTTGGGTTCCTAGTGGAACATAGGGCTTCAATTACACGTCTCCACTTGCTTCTGTCTTCTGCTGTACTTTTCACTTGCATCCATGTTAGTCCATACTGTTTCAACTCTTCTTCACATGATCTCCTCCATGTCACCCTTGGACGTCCCACTCGCCGCTTCCCTTTCGGGTTCCACTCGAACAGTGGCCTGACGCGCGATGTCACCCAGTGGCCTCCTCAGCGAGTGTTCAATCCACCTCCACTTTCTCCTGCATATTTGTAAGGCGATTGGTTCTTGTTTTGTTTGTTCCCATAGTTTCTTGTTGGTGATTCTTTCCGGCCATCTGATCCTCAGTATAGAACGAAGACAGTTGTTGATAAAGGTCTGCAACAGGCTGTTGGAAATATTCTTTGTGACCCTCCAAGTTTCTGATCCGTATAGAAGAACTCACTTGACGTTTGTATTGAAAATCCAAATTTTGCTGTTGATGCTGAGTTGAGTGACGAAGATTTCCAGATTGGTTTCAGGTTGGTGAATGTGTTTCTCGCCTTCCCGATTCTCCATTTGACATCCTCGTCCGTTCCTCCTGTAGTTGAGACAATGCTCCCTAGATAAGTGAAAGAAGTAACCTGTTCCAAATTCCTCCCGTTGATGATGATTGGCGCTGGATATTGCGGCTGTTGTTGTCGTTGTTGGTTGGTTATTTTCATAACCTCCGTCTTGTCTATGTTCACCTGGAGTCCTGTCCTGTCTTTGCTGCTTCTTCGACCAGTTTGTCGGTTTTCGCTTGTAAGTTTTCGATTTTGTGTGACATCAAACATAAATCATCTCTACATTGAGTAATGATTAAAAAACGTTGGACCGAGGGTATGAGTTCCGTTCTACTCAAGACTGCATACTTGAGCATACATATAACCCAGTGTGACTTAAACTCATAACTTGTATGTTTTTTTAAAAAAACCACTCGATAAAAACACTATTTTTGAATTTAGTCTAATATGATTGATATCCATCTTACGTTTTCTTTTTTTTTGAGGACTTAGCAGTTGTGAATGGTTCTTCATTCAAGTAAGCGTTGTAGGTTCGCTACACCAAATAAAGCCTTAAACTGACTATTTTTGATGTGGTCGATTATTGTTACAAAAAAAAAAATTATGGCCGTCAGCAGGTAATACCGGTGAATATAAATAAATAAGGGTAATCCTGAAGGACAGTTACTCATATTTCTGCTGAATTAGAAACAAGATGTTTGAAACAATGAAACACACTTAGAGCTGTTGATTAACCTTTTAAGGTGATTTGTAGATATTCAGATGTTGGTTTGCAGGGATTTAATTGGTTTCAGGACTGCATCATCAGCTGAAATCAGTTAAAGAACAGTTGGAAAACCTGGGAGTATCGGGAAGCTGTTTTGTCTTAGTTCGGGACTCGTCAATAACATGCACCAACAGGGGCTCGGACTCAACCCAGGTCCTCCCGTTTACGAAGCCAGCAGAAGTAACAGAAGTTGGGATTCGTTGGCTATTAGATCGATTCTCAGTGGCTAAATCGTTTACGAGCTCGCCTTGTAACCGGAAGACCCTGGGTCCGAACCGTGGTGGTAGGTGCATGCTGTCGAAGAGTCCCGAACTAGGACGAAACAGCTGTCCAGTACTCCCAGTTGGTATTTCAATGGTTCTGTAACTGATATCAGCTCATGATAAAATCCTGATTTGTAGATATTGTTCTTTAGTAAATATTGCCACATGTAGAAGAAAAGTGTTAGAAGGAATTAATATACTTGCCTAAACATCAACCGTTCCTTATTAGAAGCAGTTTCATTGCGTAATCTAACTTTTTTTAGCGCATATAATATAACATGATCTGAATGGTGACTATCATGGTACAGGCATTCAAGGAACACAACCATTGTAAACTAAAATATCATGAAACTGGTGCTTTTTTAAAATCTGATTATTACATGAGTCGATACCTACTGGATTAATAAAAAACATATAAGAAACTGTTCCTTTACCTACCTGGGAAGCATCGTTCCAACTACAGGCGAACGGAACTGACGAGGATATCAAAGCGAGGATCGAGAAAGCAAGGCAAGCTTTCATTTCTCGCAAGTCTCTGTGGGGGTCGACAACACTACTCAGCATCAAGAATAAGATCCGGATTTTCAACTCCAATGTGAAGTCAGTGTTACTTGCTATACGGATCAGAGACTTGGTGCGTCATGAAGAGCACCTCAAACAAACCTTTATCAACAGCTTTCTTCTCTCAAGATCAGATGACCAGAAAAGAGAAGCAACAGGGGTCTCTGGGAGTGAACCAACCAGGAACCGACTGTACAACAAATAGGCAGGAAGAAATGGAGATGGATTGGCCATACTCCGAGGAAACCATCAAGTGACATCACACACCAGGCCATCGCTCGAGTGGAACCCAAACGGGAAGTGCCGAGTTGGTCATCAGTGCGAGGATGACATGGAGGAGGTGATGCGAAGAGGAGATGGAAGCATGTGGGCAGACGTGAAGTCATGTGTAAACGTTGGCAGAGAACCGAAGGCAATAGAAACGTTTAGCTGAAGCCCTACGTTTCTCTAAGAATTAAAGGAAACTGTAAGTGGTTTGACTGATAAATTAACTTATGACCGTCTTATATATATATATATATATATATATATACCTTTCCAAGATGAACTTGGAAATGAATCATCAAAAGTATTTTTATAAAACTTGTTTTCAATTTTCGCTGAAGATTTGAATAGAATTTCCGGGAAATATTCACACTGACTGACACTAGATGCTTTACTTTGACAGCTATCGTATGCAAAACTGATATATTCCACGTCACCATCTTCAAGAAGAAAGCATCACCAGCTTTATGATGTTGAACCTGCTAGCTGGCTACAAGTTTGATCATGAGCTGACACCAGATAAAGAACCAGTGGAAAACTTGGGAATACTGGATAGCCGTTTCGCTCTCCTTTGAGACTTTTCATCAGGACACTGGTATTCCAACTCAGAACCTTCCAAATACATGGCGAGTTCGTAAACCATTCAGACACTGGGACCCGAATCAATGGTACATGAATTCCAATTTCTGCCAATCTACCGTATACATAGCGCGACGGCCAGCCATTATCATAAGCTAGCTGTGTATGTGTGTGTTCTCTTTTAAGGAGTACGGGGTAGGGAAACAGGTAACTGTCGTATAATTTTGTTGGAGCATTCAAGCGATAGTCGTGATCAACGCGAAGGTTGTGTCCCTATTTCAATCTCAACGTGTTGTGAAACATAACAAATAGTTTGAAGTGTTATCAATTTATCTTTGATAAGAATGAAAATATGTCCCCCTTATAAAAACTATATAAATCAATATAAGAATAAAACTTGTGCACTGTGGTAGAGTGTAATTCCATTATAGGTAAATTTTATTTTGATAAAGTCTCTCAGTGTTATACAGTAATGTTTACTGATGACGTTTCGAGCACAATTTATTGCTCATAATCATATCAAGGTAATCACACGACTTCCTAAATTCATTTATATAGTTCCATTGTTTTTCACTTGATTTGATTGGTACATTTGATTGGGAAAAGCTCTGCAGGTTAAAGGACCCAGTTGACCCAATTAGACAAAATAATATAATTTACAAAATACCTTGCAATCACTGTGAGTGAGGTCAACTACATAGGTCAGACTAGTAGGTCAGGGGTAGTCAGATTGTCAGAACATAAGAATTTAGCTAAGGTAAGAATGGTTGACCCAGAGAAGATAAGTAATTTAGAAAAAAGCTCAGCAATTGCAATGCATGCATTAACACACAACCACACAATAGTGTGGTGGGAGAGGGTTAAAATTCTAAAAAGTAATCTAGGTGGGTGGAGAGAGAGGTTGATTACTGAATCCTTGTTCATCGAATCTACACCCAACACATGTAATAGGAATGATTGATGACTCATACCCGAAATATGGAAAATAATACTACCAATCAAATCAAGTGAAAAACAATGGAACTATATAAATGAATTTAGGAAGTCGTGTGATTACCGTGATATGATTATGAGCAATAAATTGTGCTCGAAACGTCATTAGTAAATATTACTGTATAACACTGTGAGACTCTATCAAAACAAAAAAAACTTACCCATAATGGAACTATATAAATCAGCTTAATTAGATCTGACCTTCTGAAAAATATATTCAAACGCCGTGTGTAGGCTGTGCAAAATAACAACGTGATTGAAAACCTGAGAGTATCACTCACCCATCCTCTAGTATCTTAATAATAAGAATTCTTGACCTTACTACAACAGTGTTTGCTTATATACATAAACAAGGAAAGAAGAACAACAGCATTTTAATTTACATTTATAACGTGTTGTAGATTGATTCTCGTAAATGCATCACATAACAAAATGACAAAGAAAAGAAGAGTAAAAGAGAGTAGACACCACAAAATAGAAATCAAATCAGAATACTTTTTTCTAACTTTGAGAAAATAAAACAAAGTGGGAGGGTCGGGGGGACGAAGGAATACTTCTTTTGAGTTGTACGTTTAGAGGACAACAATTAATTAATCAAAATATGGCATCATCGTTCGTTTTAATGACTCAATATGTTTGTGTGTGTGTGACAAGATTTAAATGCACGGCGAGAAAAGAAAGTTTACACCGAAGTGAACACAAAGGAGGAAGAGAGGGAGAGAGTGAGAGTGGGTGAGTGAGAGGGAGATATAAGCAGCAGTTATACATTCACAAACACCAACAACTATACGCAGATCTGACAAATGAGGTGGTGGGGTCAGTTTATTTATTTATTTATTGATCCACATAAATTTATTTCTAATCGCACATCTTTAAATGCTTGTACATGAGTAAATAAATGACTGGCTGGCTGGCTGGCGGGATTAATAATAATAATAATATCATCACAATTATTAGAGTATATAAACAAAACACAGGACATCTGTGTGTCTGATGATGAATACAAACACAAAAGAAGCTGAGGAAGGAACAGATGTATGTATGTATGCGTGTATAAGAACAACGACACCAGGTAAGTAAGTAAGTAAAAGGAAGAGAAAATAAAGAAAGAAAACAAACAAACACACAAACACAATGAAAGCACAATGGTATTGTTTGTATTATATGATCCATTTATACTTTTAATTCTGGTGATTTATATATTCTCATCAAATCAGATCTTCTGTAGGTAGGTAGGATCAGGGATCAACAATACTAGTAAGTAAGTAAGTATACATGTATAATAAATATTATTATTTAATTGAGGAAACACAAATCTTAATCATCATCAAATAAGAAAACATGTGTTACAGATGCAATATAATACGTAAGCAGCGACAGATGGAACAAACACACACTCTCACACAAACACACATACAGTTAGATAGAAGGAGAGACATGTGAAAACCTCAGTTTTTCAATACAAGTGTGAATCTGATGTAAAAATATTCTTGTAGTGCAAAATTTCAATCACTCATCACTCATCAGTATGAATGTGAGTATAATTATCACAAAGAGGCAATTATGATGAATACAAACGAAGGAGTGTGTGTGTGTGTGTGCATTTAGTCGTGTTTTCATCAATATTAAAGTTAATTCCACTCTCTCTCTGGAGTGTTTTGTGAATTATTTGAATTATTATTATTATTATTCAAACGTTTGTTTAAAAATAATGAAATCAAATCAAAGTAATTCAGTAAGTAGGTAAGTAACTTAGTAAGAGTGTCACTGGGAAGCATAAAAAATAATCGAATATATGTATTGATTTATTTTTTGTTTGTCTGGATAGAGTAATCAATCAATTATATTTTATAAACGATCTAGATAAATCAATCACATTTTCTATTTGTTTGTTTGTTTGTTTGTCTCTTTTTATATTCAATGAGAATAGCTGCACTTTAATCTATTTTTTTTGTAAAAAAAGATAAGTTTTCTCAAATGATGAATACATTTTGATGAATTAGTTAATTTCAATTAGTTACAAGAGACATGATCTGATCAGATATAAGGTGGAGGAGCGAGGGCGGGTGAGGTGTAATGGGGTGGAGTGGGTGAGGGCAGGAATAGTAAAAGACAAATTGACACAAAGAAATAAACAAGGAATGAATTGTTGTGATTTTATCTCAGTAACGATAATAATAATCATAATAACAATAATATTTAGGAAAAAAATGCAAACTGACATCTAGGATAATAATCTGTTAGTCAGCATCCAAATGTGTGTATTTGTGTGTCAGTTTGAAAAAGCGGACCATTGTCCACAGGGATGATGAAATACATATATATATAAATTTTTTTAAGAAAAAAAACAATGAGATAAATGCTATTTCAGCATAAGTTATACTTGTGCTTATTTTATTTGATTGGAACAAATCGAATTCTTGTTCAGAAGTTTGTTTTACTGGAATTAAAAAAAGAAACAATGAAAGAGGCGTATACATTATTGTAAAGATGTCTGTATTTCTCAATGAATGAAAAACAAAAAACGATATTGTTGATTCTACTGACGTTTCTCTATATTAATGCTGCTGCTAATAGCCTTATCATAGTAGTAGTAGTAGTATTAAACCGAAAATTACAAAATATCCTCAGCTTATTTACATACGGCAACTCAATTATTGCTCATCAGTACGGGGTAATTTTTGTTTACGTTTTCAAGTTGCCCAATCGACAACCATTTCTAGAATGTCTAGTTAAGAAGAGGGTAAACGGGTATTTTAATGTATATTTATATTCAGGAAGAAAACTCACTCCAATAAATATTTACACTTTGGATCATCATACCCCATCAGCGCAAAGGTTTCAGTTGTTCCAAGTCTTCCTAGACGAGCACACTCTCTGATGTTAACGGATGAGAAGAAAAAAGAAGATGAAATATCAAACATTACTGAGACTCTCAAGCAAAACAACTACGCAAAGAACTTCATCAACAGAATCAACACCGCCACTGAATATAGCCAAAAACGTATTCTGAAAACATGGACCTCAACAGTTTTCATTCCGTATAGAGCGAAGACGTCAGATGATATCAGAAGAGTACTCAATAAACACAACATCAGAGTTTTCTTCAAAACATTAGACACACTGCGAAACAACCTTGCCTATATAAAAGAACAAATCCCTAAGGATTCTCTATTTAATTGTGTCTATAAAATAAAATGATTGGAATGTGATGCGATATACATCGGACGAACATCGCCGGAGAGAAATCAAAATCAGAAGAAGTGAACACCCAAGAGCATCTGTTCGACTGCCAAGAAATCCAGTCGAACTACAAAAGCTTGAAAAATCATCAGACATAGCTCGTCTACACGCCATAGAATCACGCCACAAAATTGATTTTGACAATATTGAAATCATCATACAGAAAAATTTCAGAAATCACAAACAATCTTTCATATCACCAGAAGCACTCCATATTCAACAGAATCCGAATTGTCTGAATTCGAATGGGGGATCTAAGACAAAATTTGACTTGGTTCCAGTAACCACCCTCTCTCCTCACACACACACCATGAAGTGAGAAAATCAACACAAATGTGACAAGCAATTTCATTATATATATATATATATATATATATATATATATATATATAAACATGCTGTTTTTATAATTTCATGCACTTATCAAATCTAACAATCTACATTGGCTTTGTTCTCTTTAACAATTGACAAACTTGACAACACAAAAATGACTTCATGCTGAAGAACGATGATTAATTGAGTTACTGTATATGTATATATAAGCTGAGATTTTGTAAATTCTGGTTTAATACTACTACTACTACTACTTTGATAAAGCTATTACCAGAAGCATTAAATAGCGAAACGTCAGTAAGAGCAACAATATCGTTTTGTTTTTCATTCATTGGGAAATACAAAACTTTTATAATAATGAATATCATATACCCAGTGCTTAAATTTTTCCAAATTATCAGAAGAGTAGTATATATAGTCTTATGAAAGAATTAATTTTTTTAATTAACAGAAATATGGAGAATACTAGTCCATAACTCAGGCTTACATTATTACTAGTATTCCCTTGGCTTCCGATTGGAATAATAATAATAATGATAACATCGCATTGCTTACTAGTCTGTCCTCAGCCGGGAAAAAGATCGAAAGTTGAGTATGAAGGCTGGTCAAGCTTTCCGGGGAAATCAATCCAGTTGGGTAGACAAAAACCTCAAAGTACAGCCTTACATCACTAAATCTTATATCATGTATATATTTATAGGGACCCTTGTATACTGTTTCAAAGTTTACAATCTTGGTACAAGTAGGATAAGTTCAATAATAATCAAATGCTATTTATGGAAACACTTGCAAAAGACATAGAACAATTATCAAAATAAACAACCTAGAATAGAATAGGATAACTAATTGAATTAGTCTATTAGCTCACTACTCTCAAGTCTGTGTGGAGGTCAACAGCACTCAGAATCAAAACGAAGATAAGATCCTGATTTTCAACTCCAATGTGAAGTCAGTGCTACTCACTATACGGATCAGAGACTTGGCGCGTCATGAAGAACACATCAAACAAACTACAGACCTTCATTAACAGTTGTTTTCACTCAAGATCAGATGGCCAGAAAAGATCAGCCACAGAGATCTCTGGGAATGAGCGAACCAACCAGGAACCGACTGTGCGACAAATCTGCAGGAAGAAATGGAGATGGATTGGCCATACTCTGAGGAAACCATCAAGTGACATCACTAGACAAGCCATTGCTCGAGTGAAACCCGAAAGGGAAGCGGCGAGTTGGTCGTCAGTGCGAGGGTGACTTGGAGGAGGTCATGTGAAGAGGAGATGAAAGCGTGTGGGCAGACTTGGAGCGAGGTGAAGACTCTAGCAGAGAACCGAACGCAATGGGGACATGTGGCTGAATCCCTATGTTTCTCTAGGAATTAAAGGAAACAACAATAATAATAATTAATGACCTACTTCACCTAAAACCATTTCTAATACAGACTAATATGTGGCAGTTTCAAAGTGTTCCCTTGTCATGAGAAGCATTTCCAACAGACTGCTGAAAACTTTCATCAACAACTACAGCATACTAAAGATGAGATGGTTAGAAAGGGTAAGGTAGAATGAACCACGGAAACGAATCAACCAAGAACCTGTCGCTCAATAAATATGCCCGGAGAGAAATGAGGATAAACTGAACATCATATGCTGAGGAAACCGTTGGAGTGACATAACACGTCAGGCTCTTTGCTGAAGCCCTAATGGGAAAAGATGAGAGTTGGGCGTCAGTTCATGGGTGACAACATTGGAGGAGATGGTGTCAGGAGGAAATGAAAACTTATAGGGAATTGTAGGGCCAGTTATATTACCATTATGTAATATAATATGCAGGTTACAGCTTAGTGCAATGGATATGTAAGCGGTTTGTTTGATTTATTTGGAATTTGAGAATTATTCATTTATTCAGTGAACTAAGAAGTAACAGAATTCTTACATCATGATCACTACCAGCACCAGCAGTCTAGTAAACATATTCAATCAATATTTGTACTCAATAGATCTGTAGACAGAGAGGACACTATAAAATAAGTAATTTACTGACATTCTGTTGATGATAACATGTTTTTGTTCAACTTGTTAAAATGATTATGTATAAAATCATTTACTCTGTTTGTTCATTCATTTAAATGGGACATCATTTAACTATTTTTCATTCTACTGTTTTGTTTGAATTGATATACAATTTTTGAATCACATACACAATTCCTCTGTCTCTCTCTCTCTGTCTATCGCTTTCACACACACACTTCAAGAGTTATACAGTTTTCAATCATGAAAGTAGTTTTGAATGAAGTGAGTTGGTGGATGGTGACTAGCACTTCGGTCCAATCATTAGTCGATGTTGAAATCTTAAATCCAGCTGAATAATTAATCAGACCCGTAGGATAAAAAGTGGCTCCCGTGGCCCAAGTAGTCAAGTGGACAATGCTTTGGCGTTTGAAGCTATGGGTACTGGGTTGGAGCCTCGGTTGGAACACTGTCACTGGGGACGAAATATGCGTTATCCTGGATTCCACCACTGCTAGTCCCCTTACAACAAATTAATTCAAGTTAATCCTCAGACATCATCGAAGCATCCTCACAAGGGGCCAATATATCAACAGAGGCCGAGGACTTCGGTCCAATCATCAATCAATGAGAAAGTTCAAATTAAATTAAATTAATAAATATTGTGTTAAAGACATTCATAGTAATACTGAAGCAGACGCATAGCATGAAACTGTATGGCTGAAGATACGATCCAGTGGTTCTATGGAATGCAGAACGACAGACTTTAGCAATCAGCGTCAGCGTATTGAGTGAATACACACCCTAGACAAAACCACCAACGTTTGAGGAAAATCGTTTCAAAAACGAAAAAAAAAAAAAAAACAAATCTGAAGCATACTTGAATAATGTGTTCAAAACCGCTGACATTCGATCCAGATCTTCTTCTTCTTGAATTGAAATATTCCGACTCCAAGTCTTGTTGATCTTTAGACACTGGACCAATAGTGGATAGACTACTTCTACGTTCTTCATGATCATTATTTGCTAAACCGCATGGAACATTGACTAAAGTAATCGGTGATATTGAAACAGGTCCATCTTTATCATTGCCATTTGTTAGAGGATCAACATTACTATTATTATTGTTATTATTACTTGCTGTCGTGGTAGTATGAGAAACAGACGCAGCAGCTGCAACAGTGCCTGTTGATATATCATTATTGATTGGACCATGTACACTTGACAGACTTAATGATGAGTCGCTGGATAAATTACCAGCACGTCCTGTATTGCTTAAACCAATCACTGGTGTATAAGATGTTCTTAAATCTTCACCAGGTAAATGTGAATCAATTAATACTTCAAGAAAATTGACAAATAATTGAGCAGTGTCTGCATTTTGATTTGCCTAAGATAAGTAAGTAAGTAAATAAAAAGTAATTTTTACAATGATAATTCGCAGGATTAGTTGATGTGATTGTAATCAATATATATATCACAAAATATTGACAAATAAATAAATTAATGAATTAGAAAGTAAAGTAATACAAAATCTAAGAACTACAACAACAAAATTTGGTTCATTCTTACCGTTTTGAGTGGAACATACAACTTCAACCTTGAAGCAGTGGTGTTGTTTTTTTACTGGGTGAGGATGTTAGACTCACGCCTAACCTTCCTTCCTCATCGAGTTTAATAACGGTTAAGTAAACTAGAGTGCGTTGACAGGGAATTGAATTCAAGCCCTCTGCATCGTTAGAGAGAGCATTCTACCACTGACCCACCGATTCACCGCAAAAAATAAGGTATACTCTATTTTTAAGGCTGAATGACATCGTTATTACTAGAAAGTTTATCGACTTGTTTCACTGAGGATTTTCAACAACTGATGTTTACTGAACACAAGGCATCTCATTCAATAAACTCATACAATTTAAGTTTAGAATATGAGCACTGTGGTAGACTATAGTTACATGTATTAGGTAAGTTTGTGGTGAGAGCTGTATGGATAGATGACTTTGAAAGAGGAATCGGTAACATCAATCTTGTGTTCTGTATCCACAAGATGAGATGGAATAGAGGTATGCATGAACTCTGTTTGTCCCTTACTTAACCACTTTGCACCACGGTGTTCAGAAATCCGACGAGAAACATGCCTAATTGTACAGCCTATGTAACTGGCTCCACAGAACCAGTCAAATTTCTAGATACACATGGAAGAGGAGAAATTAGACAGTTTATCTTCAACTCCCGAAAGTGAAATAGAGGTAGTTTTGAAGACACTGTCTGTCTATCTGTTTTCGACATAAAACTTTGCACATATGTGCGGCAGTTCAAGTCGCCACACTCCCCCCATGTAGCACACAAAGCAAGAGAAGAAAGTAGGAGAAATGCATAATATAGACAGTAAACAGAGGTGTGAGACAAAGGAATAGTAATAACGAAGAACAAAACAGTTTAATTGGAAATCATGAGTCACAAGGAGTGGATGCATCTGCGGCAGTCATTGAGAACGATTTTGAGTCATGTCACCAATTGTTTCTAACCATTGGTCTTTTACCGTCCCGAGGACCCCAACCAGGAAGTTTACACCCTCCTACGTGGCTTAGACTAACTATTATAGATTTCATTGACTGGTGCCATGTTTTCGTTTGACCACCGCTTGCTCTTTTCCAGCCTGACCCTATGTCAGTTAACATTTCCCGCTGAGGAAGGCGATGACAAGGTATATGAAACACATGTCCTAACCATCTCAGTCGATGTAATTTCACAGTCTCATCGACTGATTTCCCCACCTTACCTAACACTCAACCGAAGCGTAACCTCAATATAGCTCACCTTATTATACCACTTCACACGGGAGATAGAACGCAGACACCTATGATCAAAGACAGCTAATCTTTTCATATCTTCCACTCTCAGAGGCGAGATCTCACACCCATAAAGGAGAACGGAGCGGACTGCTTAGGAGTACACACGCCCTTTGGTCGGTAGTCGGATATCACGTCTACGCCAGAGACGGCGTAAACTGGCATATGCGAAACTAGCCCTCTATATTCGTGCTGAGATTTCGTCGGAGACCAACCCGTTGGGGCTGATGGTACTTCCCAAGTAATTGAAGCGGTCAACGTGCTCTACCACTTCACTTCCTATTTCTAATCTAGGGGTTGGTGTAGTCCAATCCTGCAACATCATCTTACATTTTACAGGGGCATGCCAAACATACGAAGACTGCTGCTCAAGGTTTTCAGAAAACTGCATTTTGTCAGCGTCTTCACCTAGAAGGACTATATCGTCTGCATATTCTAAGTCGACGAGATTATTCCCTGGTAGCCAGTCAATCTCTGAGGCTCTGAAGTGAGTTATGGTTAAGTCCATTAGTACGTCTATCATGAAGTTGAGGAAAAATGGGGATAATGCGCATCCTTGGCGGACGCCAATAGTCGTCACCACTTCAGATGACAACTCGCCGTAAGCCCTCACCTGGCTGCATGAGTACAAGTAGAGTGCCTTAATCAGTGCAATGTATTTTCTCGGCAAGACAGGATAATTCAACAAAACTGAATACCCTTTTTACCGCATTCTTTAGGTGGTGTGTTAATATCTCACTGATGTTATCCCCGAGGAACTGAAATTGTAAGAGCAAGGACTTTTTTAGAATAGTTGGTACTTTTGCCTACCTTGCCTTTTGATTCATATTCTTATCAATGAATTTTTCTGCACAACCGTTTCTCACTCATCAACTGTTTTGTATTATTAAGCTCTTCATTAAGACAATTATCAGAGCAGATTGCTCTTGGTCAGTGGGTACGAAGCACTTCAATAGATTGAGTTTGTATTTCAAAGGCACGAAGCTAAAAGATGAGTATACTGATCAATTGATGTACCTTCTTAAAAATATAGTATGCATTTATTGTTAGTTAACATTGAAGTTATTTGAAGTTAGGTGGGATGAGTAGCACTGACACTATTATTATTATTGTTCCCTTGGGTTCCTAGTGGAACATAGGGCTTCAACTACACGTCTCCACTTGCTTCTGTCTTCTGCTGTACTTTTCACCTGCATCCATGTTAGTCCATACTGTTTCAACTACTCTTCACACCATCTCCTCCATGTCACCCATGGACGTCCCACTCGCCGCTTCCCTTTCGGGTTCCACTCGAGCGTTGGCCTGACGCGCGATGTCACCGAGCGGTCTCCTCAGCGAGTGTCCAATCCATCTCCACTTTCCCCTGCATATTTGTTGGGCGATTAATTCTTGTTTGTTTTGTTCGTTCCCATAGTTTCTTGTTGGTGATTCTTTCCGGCCATCTGATCTTCAGTATAGAGCCAGCGAAGACAGTTGTTGATAAAGGTCTGCAACAGGCTGTTGGAAATATTCTTTGTGACCCGCCAAGTTTCTGATCCGTATAGCAAAACTCACTTGACGTTTGTATTGAAAATCCGAATTTTGTTGTTGATGGTGAGTGACCAAGATTTCCAGATTGGTTTCAGGTTGATGAATGCGTTTCTCGCCTTCCCGATTCTCGATTTGACATCCTCGTCCGTTCCTCCTGTAGTTGAGACAATGCTCCCTAGATAAGTGAATGAAGTAACTTCTTTCAAATCCCTCCCGTTGATGGTGATTGGCACTGGATGTTGCTGTTGTTGTTGTTGGTCGGTTATTTTCATAACCTCCGTCTTGTCTATGTTCACCTGTAGTCCTGTCTTCACTGCCTGCTTCTTCGATGAGTTTGTCGGTTTTCGCTTGTAAGTCTTCGATTTTGTGTGACATCAAACATAAATCATCCACGTGCGAAATCCAGGTCTTCTAGGTTCTTCACGTCGGTCCAGGATATCCCTGTCTTCTCGTTTCCCACTGACACTGAATAACTTTAAACATATAAGATAAATGAATTCACTGACTTCAGCTTCAGTCGTTATACTGTTAGTAATTACTGTGATTTTAGCAGAACTGATTGAAGTAGGATATTTTTGGAAGTCACAAAAAAATGTTACAAATGTGCGGTATTTTTAAAATAACTACAATAGTAATACACTTAAATATGCTTTTACACTGAAGATCTTAGCAGTAGTACGATCAATCAACACACAAAACCTAAAAGTTTGTTTAAAAATTAAAAAAGGACAGTGTACATACACTCACCTTTGAAAAGTGACCTGAAAACCTCCAAAGACCACCGAAACCGATACCTGAGGAATACAATAGAGAAATAAAAATGAATTATATAAATATAAATAGAATCCATATGCAACTGAATAAGTCTGGCACTGAAGTGAACTAATGATAAAATAAAACATAACATGAGTGATGAATAAAAGTGGAGTGAAATCTGGATAAGAGTAGGATTTGAAGATATATATATATATATATCTTAAATCAACATGAGTGTAGCACTCAACCGTCATGTGAATGAATGTTACAGTTGCAGACTGAGTAAGTCACAGGCCATTAGTTCGAATCCTATCGTGACCCAGATTTACATTCCATCTTCAATCATCAACAGAGTTCTACAACCTAAGGGTATATCAAATAGCCTAACCCATCAATAAACATAAGAGTATTGAGAATAAATAGAATTAAAACAGCTTCATAAAATTTGAAATAAATGAATTCTTGTAGGCCATTCATTCGTGTAATTATTAGATCATAATTCTTCTGATAGAAAAAGACACACTATGCATAATATATTAGCTTATATGAAGTACTCATTAAACTTTACAGTAATTATCAAGTATTGGTTTGTAGGGATTTTGTTTGATTGGTTGGAGGATTTCATCATGAGCTGACATCAGTTAGAGAACCATTGGAAAATCCTCCAGGGAGTATTGGACGGCCATCTCGTCCTAGTTTGGGACTCCTCATCAGTACGCACCCACCACATAGGGTTCGAACCCACGACCTTGTGGCTACAAGGTGAGCTCGTTGACCACTAAGCCCACTGGGACCTGATCCAATGACCAGTCTATAAATTCTAACTTCTACCAATTCACGACACAGGGCGACCACTTAGCAATGTCTTCGATGAGTAACTGTCGTGAATTGGCAGAAGTTAGAATTCATGGGCCATTGGATTGGATCCCAATGGCTTAACGGTCTACGATCTCGCCTTGTAGCCAGAAGGTCCTGGGTTCGAGCCCCGGTGGGTGCATGTTGATGAAGAGTCCCGAAGTAGAATGAAACAGCCTTAAAGTAATTGATTAATTGCATGGAGGATTTCATCATGAGCTGCAATCAATGCAATCAAACAAAATCCCTACAAAACCAATACTTGAAAATTGATTAATTGTTTACTAATAGTATAAAGTTTTAATTTGATCACCAATCATCGGAACTTCATAGGAATTTTGTTTTTATCTATATTCCTGATTGGATGTTTTCTGAACTCTCTTCAACTAAATTAGTTGGCCTTAATGCAAGTGTATTGTTGATTTTGCACTTCTCTTCAATTCGCAACACTCGTTATTAATTCTAGCGTATTCCTTAGTCACTTCTATAATAACAATAATAATAACGAAACAAAACACGTAGTTCAGCGAAGAGGTTGTTTTCGGCCAATTCATTTTTCTCTTTACCTGTACAATCGCATTTATATACAACTTTTTTTCTCATGAAAGAGGGAGGTAACAAAAGTGATGAGTTGTCACAGTCATAGTTGTTAATATTCGCCAATACATAAAAGGAGGTGAATAAGCGTATTAGAATTACATAATAAGACAAATACTGTTGACGGATAGGTTGCAATCTGGATGCACATAAAAATGAAGGAAAATATGGAATTATGTAAGAGTTCTAAAGAAGTACAAGAGTTATGAGGAGTTAGAAAACAAACAAAACAAACAAAAATCAAGCCAGTAGGAATCAACAAGGTTGTTACCATGACAGTAAGATTGGTTGAGTAATTTTCTTTTGTATGCATAGCTCTGGTTTCTCTAACTGAATGGTTAAGGCTTCAGAAATGCAAAGGAGACGAAAGCGTATTGCCTTTGGCAGGTTGTTCATCACTTTGTAGATCACTTTGAAAGAGACATTTGTTGAGACAGAATGGCCAGTGTTGACATGATGCTCGATTATCGCGCTTCATATAGAGCAACTACTAACTTTCTGCAGCCATGCTGGCTAATGTTGTTCTTGAACCCTTTTAGATAGGACACACATCGAACGTTCAAGGTAACTGGATAAAAGTGTGTAGATTTGTCTAGATAAGTTTTTTTTTCACAGTAAAATGGATGTATATATATATTGCCCAATCCGTCTCTTCCCATTCGGGTTTCAGTGAAGGATCTGTCTAATGTGTGATACCAACCAATAATCTCCTCGACGTGTGTCTAATCCATCTTCATTTCCTTCTACATATTTGTTGAACAACGGATTCTTGCTTTGTTCGTTGTCTGAATTGCCCGCTGCTTATATTCTTTCTGACTGGCCGGCCGGCCGGCCATCTGGTCATCAGTGTTAAGCGAAGACAGTTGCTGGTGAAAGTTTTCAGCCTTTTATTAAAATACTTTTAGTGATGTGCGTGTTACTTCTCTGAACCATGTAGTAGAAGCAGTGATTTAACATAAATGTTAAGAAATTTCGATGTTACTTTTTTCCTGAGTGCTATAGACCTCCAGATTGATGGATGGCAGAATAGTGAAAGCTTGTCTTGCGTTTCCGATTTTGGTTGGTGCTGAACTGAATAAAGCCTGTTCACTACTTAGTTGTACCTGCGCCGCTAATTGTTATAACGGTAATGAACTCGACTGGTATACTAATATGCCTATGTGCCCATTGTACCTTCCGATTCCGGGACTCTAAGAATCAATGGCTAGAAACAATAGGTGACATGGCTCAAAATCGTTGTCAATGGCTTACGCAGATGTATTCAGTCTCTGTAATCTTTCATATTCCTTTCTACCATTACTCATTCTGTTTCACTCTTATGCTTGTCAAAACTCTATTGGTTCTCTTCACTCATCTTCTTATCTACCTTTGCGTGCTATTTGGAACTTGGCACTTCGGTGCCAAGTTCTGTGTTGAATCCAGACATAGACAGAGCCACATAAATATCAAAAGACAAAGGCTGGACTGTGAGTGTAAAATATTATATGTTGTACAATTTAGGAAACAATGCATGATATTTATACATTTTCTTTACCATAATAAAGTCGGCTTACAGCCGTGAGAATGGATTGTTCTCATTAACTGGCAATGGCTATTCTCATTGATCCGACAAAGACGAAGGTGAGACAAAACATGATGAATTGATCACACCACAAGATCATAATATACGTGAGAAATGATGGATTTATATGGTAACTACATCAAAAGATAAATCACACGACTCGTGAGAAAGGATGACACCTACTATCTTATGCTGGTTCCTCTATCAGGTGGATTTGGCATTCTTCTCACCCATGCCATCTAGAATCAGGGAATGGGAAGAGGTGACTTCCCCCAGCCCAGATTTCTCCCATTGTTACAGACTGGTGATTATTGTTGTGCATTTTCTTACATAGATCACAGATTTTGAGATAGATACACATAGTTATTAAAATAACTTGCAATAATCTATACACTTCCAACAAAATAGCAGTCAAACTGTTGTTTTAAACCGTGTAATTTAGTCAGGTATATTCCCGAAGTTTGAAAACAAACATGTAACCAACAGTTATTATTTCGTTATGAGAGGCTGTGAAAAAAACAAAATATATAAATCACAAATGTACACGCATACTTTATAATATATATAATCTTACTTTGCAAATAATGTAACTGTTGTACAGAGGTTTCACCACTACTGATCATATTTTGTATGATACTTTGAACAGCGCTTAGAATTTTTTGATCATGACAATGTGTTAGAACATAGTTGATTTTTGAATCTAACAAACTGTGTCTATTGGTGTGAAGAGAAGAGAAAGGAAAAAAGGGAAGACAAAAAAACATTATTTACTAGACAGGAAGTTATGCAATATTTTGATTGGAAATTAGGCAGTAACTAGTATAATGTGGTACAGACTGAATTCTATCAACTGGTCAGTATAAGCTGCTTGGTCCATAGAGCAAGAGCAATCTGCTCTGATAAATGTCCTAATGAAGAGTTTGATATTATTAAACAGTTGCTGAATGAGAACGGTTACTCAGAAAAATTCATCGATAACAATATGAATCAAAAGGCAAGGTAGGCGAAAGTACCAACTATTCCAAAAAAGACCTTGTTCTCACAACTTCAGTTCCTCGGGGATAACATCAGTGAGATATTAACACAACACCTAAAGAATGCGGTAAAAAGGGCATTCAGTGCTGTTGAATTATACTGTGTCTTCAAAACTAACCCTATTTTGCGTTCGGGAGTTGAAGATAAAGTGCCTAATTTCTCCTCCTCTTCCATGTGTATCTAGAAATTTGACTGTTTCTGTAGAGCCAGTTACATAGGCTGTACAATAAGGCGTGTTTTTCGTCGGATTTCTGAACACCATCGTGCAAAGTGGTTAAGTAAGGGACAAACAGAGTTCATTCATAGTTCTATTCTATCTCATCTCGTGGATATAACGGAATACAAGATTGATGTTAACGAGGCCTTCAAAGTCATCTACCGTATACCAACTATTCTTAATTTTACCTTAAGAGTTCGTCTACTACAGATTGCTGAGGCTGTTGGGGTCCACATAAAGAAACTAACTTATGTATCCAAAAGAAGTTGGTTGGTTCAGACACTGTCCTTCTCTTTGACCACCAAGGTTCTAATGATCTGAAATTTGTTGTAGAGATTTCTTAATTTTATTTGATATTGTATTACATTTGATATTACTATTACATGTTTATGCTTATTATAACTTATGCATTTTTTGAACTGTAATTCCACTATTCTGTTAAAAAATATCTACAAAACATCAGTATTGTTAATGACAATTTTTTTAAAATATTCTGTGTATATATAAATGTGTATATATAACTGTAGAGATGGAATAAGAATTGTCGAAAAGGATATTCTTTGTTCAAATTTTCTTTTGTCTTCTGAATTGTCTGAATGAATATTTTCGCTTTATTGAATTCTATCAGTCAAGTTTGCAATGTGGCCAGCATTCTAGCTATGTGGCTCGCCATCACGGTGCACTTTTGAATTGTTCAGTCTGCACCAGATAAAGAATTAGATACACTACACACTAGTTACTAACTAGTTTAAAATCAAAGTATCCAATACAGTCCCACAGGAGGTCGGTAACCAACCCGAGTAGCTCAGTGGTAACGTCTCTGACTGAAGGCGGCACTGGATGACGCCGGTTCGAATCTCAGGAGTGACATGACTTCCTTCAAGACTGGAGATACGCCTTGCTGACTGACTGACTGGTGAGTGCGGACTAGCACGGAACATAAGTTGAGTAAGGCTTCCTGTGGCCGATTGCCTCCAACCATCTAATACCAACAAATCATGCAATTGTAATAAAAGTAGGACAGTATAATTGTAGCATGATTCAGATTGATAGGAAGCGTACAAAACTGGAATCAACATTTTAAGTCTATGGGCGCATAGGTAGAAATGTGTTTATTCCTCAAACTTGGGTTTGGTTCATGTTGTGCACACATGAAGCAAATTTATTGGACACAACTTGTTTAACCTTGCGCCAACTTGTAAAATATTCATCAGAACAATTTATTCTCCTCTGAACTAGCCAAACTTTAATATGGCTAAGATGTGTTTTTCTTGAAAAAAGACGAGTTACCAAATTTCTTATCTTCTACAGTTATATAATTAATTACTAGTGACTTTTTCACTGTAGAAAGAAATTCAAACTCAGTGGATAACTGTGTTTTTCTCTTCTTGTGAACACTTGAGTAGCTGACGCTACTTCACAGTCCACCCAGTGGTTATTCCATGTGAGTTTCGTGTGTTTTGTTTTGTGTTCAAGAGAATGCCTCAAGAACAATTTGTCATTCGTAATATCAAAGTATTCTTGTGTGTATTGTGTAAGTTAATTTGCATTCCCCATTGATTGATTTTGCTAGACCGGTCCTCTTTGACACCTCATCTTTAAGCTTTGACGATGTCAGAAGATTAGAATTATGCAGTTTGGGTTGTTGTTGGTGACTAGCAATGGAATTGAGGATGAGCATTTCGTCCTATTCGCGACTCTTCAATTGGGCGCTCCTGCACCTCCGGTGAGTGATGGATGGCGCGAGTAAATCAAAATGACGATTCTTAGATAGGATAAAATACGCATCACTGATTCCGTAGCTGATCACCATCAACCAAAATAACATCATATTATTGTAATTACAGAGTTCTCCCGTTTTTCTTATGGTTCTAGATCTCCCTACCCATTCACTTTTGGTTGGGAGTGGTAGAATTTTCCAGGTATCTGATATTGATTTTAAATCATGCCCGTTGCATGTATTATAAATGTTGATTTGATGATTCAGGAATTAATCTATCCACCTAAAACATACTGGATTTTGTATGATCCTCTCATAACACACTGTAGTATAAATATGGATCAGTGGAAGCGCTGTAACAGGCAGGCATTATCTGTATTTTTCACCTCATTTGGGAATATCATTCCACACATAGAAATCCTGATTAAACCTAACCAACTACTCTCAGCTGTTTACTTAACCTCACAACCACTGAATTCCATTTAAAATATATAAGGCGTATCAAGTGTGAATAAGATGTTACAAGCACGAAATTTGGGCAAAGCATTTCTCGTGATTCCACGAGATTAAAATTTTTAGGAATAGTCAAACAGAATATGTAGATTCGGTTTGAGATGTCGTCAGCCTATGGTATAATGAATACGTTGCATAATACTTGAGGTTACATAAGATTTAAAAACTAGTTTAAAACCACACCATATATGATTAATCCGTTTCCTTTGCTTTTAGGACCATTCACCGACATTATATCCAATATTCAGATACACCATACGCTGTTCGAATTACAATATGTGCACAATTTTCAACTGCTGCACTGCGGGGGTTGATTAATTACAGGTCTGATCACGAGCTGATACAGGTTAGAGGACCATTGGAAAATCACGGAGTACTACTGGACAGCTGCTTTTGTCTAGTTTGGAATTCCTCAGCAGTAAACACTCAACAGGGTTCGAACCCAGGGCCTTCTAGTTACGAGGCTGATTCACAGACCGATCAGCCACTGGGACCCGATCCACTGGCTCATGAATTCCAACTTTCATCAATTCGCAACATATAGTGCAACCGCCAGTCACTGCCATAGGTGAGTAACCATACCCTTATCTGACCTTTCGGATCCCTCTGATCATGAGTTCTTACTAGAACCCCAGGTAACTACCTGTGTAAAGCCAGTACTAGTGAACGAATTGGCAGAATTCAGAATTCATAGGCCATTGGACCAGACCCCAATGAAGAACTCCAAAATAGGACGAAACAACTGTCCAGCACTCCCTGGTTTTCCGACGGTCCTTGGTGGCACAGCGGTTAGGACGCTCACCGACCATCCATATGGTCCAGGGTTCGATCCCCGGCCGATGCACACCTGATATCAGTGGTCGGCCTGCTAAATTTGGCCTACCGTTATCACATGCTGAAAATTTCATACTTGTACCAAAAATACGGTGTGGAATCAATGTAATAAAAATAAATACCAGTGTCATCTAGTGATGAAACCTGTGACCAGTCAGATTCATGCAATTCAACACAATTGAAAATTAATCTGATGCTCACTAGAGACTGGCTCTATACAGGAAGTTACCTGGAGTTCTAGTGAGAATTCGTAGCCAATTGGATCCACCAAGTCAGATAAGAGAACAATTACCCACTGGTGGTATTGGCTAGCCGTCAAGCTATATATCACAAATATGTGCACAATTTAACCATCATCTAATATTCTCGATTTGAAATTTGAAATTACTGATAAAACTGAGGAATATGACTAGTTTCCCGAAACTACTTTGTTTTTTTTCTATTTCTATGAAAGCATTTCTTTTCAATCATCTAAGTTCAAGTGGTATGTGTAATTAGTCAGAGGTGTATTACTTATAAAAAATATAATATCACATAATTTGAACAAATGTTTTCACTTACATCACAGGAAATACACGAGGAAAAACCATAGAAGCATCTGCTAAGAATTCATACAATACTCTTGATTCATTTTCATCTGTTGTATAACGCACCAAAGTAGTCTAATGTTAAGCAAAAAAAAACAACAAATAATGGGAGAATTAAGTAGTGTATATATAATTCACGGCCAGCACATATTCATTGGTTCTCATAGTTTATCAGCTTAAATCGTTGCAAACATGTGGAGATGTGATAGTTGTGTGGTGAGAGCTGTCTGCTAGCCAAAATTGGTAGACAACAATTTACGTCAATGTTTACGTCCCAAAGTATGGTCATGAGAAAAAACAAGAACAAAGACTAACTCAACAACCAATCACAGCAGACCTAGCGTGGGCGGATACGATTCGCAGATATATCAACGGACTGTCTAAGAAATGGCAACAAAGAGATGACAGAATAACCTTCAGCAGGAAAACAACCAATCAGAAGGCGTTGCTTCTCTGCTAACAATAACATAAAAATGTACATAGAAATCTATAAATATCTGTTGATTTTCTCAATAAACGATCTGTTTACTGGCCCTTGTCTTCTGTCGTTACAGTTGTAGGAGAGTGAGAAGTGACTGAATTTCACCCAAACTAACTTACGACAGTCATCAGTGTCAGTAAATCATAGATTATATAAATTCTGATATTATCTTGTGAGTTCTTCTGTACTTCTGCTTTAATTATATAAACCATAGTAATGAACAGCTGCCTTCGCTGCATACAGATCAGATGGCCCAGAAAGGATTGGAAACGAGGAACTCTGTCAACGAATCAGTCAAGAACCCATCTCTCAGCAAATATGCCGATGACAATGGACATGGTTCGGGCACACTCTGAGGGGATCATTGAGTGACAACACGCACCAGACTCTAGAGTGGAACCCGAATGAGAAACGACGAGTTAAGCGTGAACCTAAAGGTGACATGGAGCGGATAGTGTGAAAAGAAGATTATAGTTAATGGGTAATCGTAGAACCAACTATAAAGATGACTGCAAAGAACAGAATGAAGTAGAGAGGTGCTGTTAAAGCCAAATGTTCCACTAGGGACCCAAGCGAATAATAACAATATGGCAATAACTTGATCAACGTTATAATTTCACCGATTCATTGTTATAATATATATATATATATATATTATATATATATATATATATATAATAATGCAAGAGGTTTCAAAAAGAATTTAGTCGTGGTTCAGTAGCAACCAAAAGCCTACAGGCTATCACCCAGGCAAACTGATAAGTAAGTCATAAAAATTTCCCCTAACAAGGTATCTATGTCCACTCAATTATGTATGCATGGCTTACTCAGTCAGCATATGAAAGAGATAAGCAAATATTTTCTATAGTTGGTTTGTAAGGATTAGTTTTGTTTTTATGAGTTGATCAAGGATTGATATCAGTTAGAGAACCATTGAAAACCAGGGAGTACTGGGGTCGCGCTAAATCACGGATTGGTAGAAGTTAGAATTCATGGGCTGGCCATTGAATCGGGTCCCAGTGGCTGAATGGTATACGAGCTGGCATGCCTTACAACCGGAAGGTCCTGGGTTCGAACCCTGGTAGTGGGTGCGTACTGACGACGAGCCCCAACTAGGCTGATGAAACAGCTGTCCAGTACTCCAGTGCTGGTTTTCAATGGTTCTCTAACTGATATCAATATGTGATCAACTCGTAAAAGCAAATATTTATTTTCGGTAGCTCAGAAAGGGGATCTTTATAAAGCCGACTCAATCTACTACACAATCAAAAGAAAATAATGCAAGGAATACCACTAAATCAATAATTCAAATCAACAAAACAGTCAGTTGAAACACTTATACAAATAATGACATGGTGGAATACGGTAACAACAATCAAAAAGAATTCTGAACTTAATGCTGAAGATGTTGTGCAGAATAATGACGGAAGCCTGACAATTATATAATCTAACTGAGGGAATTCAATACAGCAAAATGCTTCATAATACCAATTATGTGCCAAGTCGATTCCTTCTAAATCACTACAGAAGAGAGACTAGCTGGGCAGTAAAATTATGCTATGTGACATAATTGATGGTGACGGTGAGAGATGAAGGAATCAAAGCAAAAACTTTTGGCTGACGATATTCGCAAGACAGGGAGGATTTACAACTGTCTGTTTTATATTATTGATGTTAATACTGTTAACTTTAGTCTGAGATAACTTTTATTAAATGGATTCGATAATTTAAGTACTTTGACAAATTGATAGGGAATTGGAAGTGAAACCAATAGCCTATTAAGACAATTAACATGACCTATCTACTGGTATATTACGGCAGATGTTCTCACTCCATTGCTACAAAAAGTTTGGAAAGAAAAAAAGGTGCCTATTGATTGGAAGAAGGGCTACATCGTCAAACTGCCAAAGAAGGGCGAATTAGGTGCTTGTCAGCTCACGCCAAGTAAAATACTAAGTCGCGTCATCTTGAAGACAATAGAGGATGCACTGGATACAGAACTCCGCCAACCGGAACAAGCTGGATTCAGGAAAGGTAAATCATATGCTGATCAAATTGCCACTCTACGCATCGTCATCACTGAGCAAAGCATGGAATGGCAGTCAAATCTCACTGTACCTCAACTTCATCGACTTCGAAAAGACCTTCGAAAGACATCGTTGACTGAGAAGTTATTTGGAAACTACTTCAACACTATGGCGTACAGTGCCAAGGTCTCTATCAACCTCATTCAACAGCTGGC
Source organism: Trichobilharzia szidati (assembly GCA_944472155.2). Lineage (NCBI taxonomy): Eukaryota > Metazoa > Platyhelminthes > Trematoda > Strigeidida > Schistosomatidae > Trichobilharzia > Trichobilharzia szidati. The sequence goes on along the minus strand of OX235272.1, from coordinate 46,630,830 downwards.
TATATGACAATGCCACGTGTCAAGTGATTCACAACGGAAAACTCAGCGAGGCCTTTGATAGGAAGACAGAATAGAGTAAGACAAGGTTGCCTATTATCACTGATGATATTCTTAATTGTGGTGGACTAGATTATGAGTCAGACTGTTGGAAGCGAGGAGTCAGTAATACGCTGAATGACCGATAAAAAGGCTCTAGAAGATCTGGATTTCGCGGATGGATGATATATGTCCAATGTCACACAAACTCGAGGACTTGCAAGCGAAAACCAACAAACTGGCTGAAGAGGCTGGCAGCAAAGACAGGACTGCAGGTGAACATAGAGAAGACGGAGGTGATGAAGATAACCAACCACCACCAACAGCAACAACAACCAGTACCAATCACCATCAACGGGAGAGATTTAACAGGGTTAGCCTCCTTCACTTATTTGGGAAGCATCGTTTCAACCACAGGCGGGGGGGGACGCATGAAGATGTCGAATTCAGCCGGGATTGGAAAGGTAAGATACGTCTTCGTCAACCTGAAACCACTTTGGAAATCTTCTACACCCCCCTCAGTATAAGGAACAAGATTCGGATTTTCAACACCAATGTCAAGTCGGTTCTTCTTTACGGGTCAGAAATTTGACCAGCGTGTCATGAAAAAGATTTCCAACAGCCTGTTGCAGACTTTCATCAACAGCTACCTTCTTCGCTGGCTGGCTGCATACTGAAGATCAAATGGCCAGAAAGAATAAGCAACAAGAAACCATGGGATTTCTCTAACTGATGTCAGCTCATGATGAAATCCTCCATCCAATGAATACTTTTAGGTATCATGAGTTTATCTGTTTCATTTATTGTCATCATTAACGTACTTTAAGGATAAACACATATGCATACTGAAGTTAGTGTTGAAGATATTGTCTAACAGGTCAATGAAAGCTTCACAATTAAATCATTCAACTCAGAAAACACAACTGCACACCGATAATGTTCAAATTGTCTAGACAAAATATCTTTCTTTTTTCTTCTATTTTTTGTTAGTGTCAGTGATGAAAACCTTAATACCTGACAACATCAATGCATCTTCAAAGCATCAGTGGAAGCTTTTAATAACACAACTAAGCGCATTTCTATAATTATTACTGATAGCCAATCATTTTGGATTAAAAAACTTTCCCTATCTCTGGTATTAATGATGAGTTATTCCTGTTGTATGTGTTGGGTGTAGATTTGATAAACAAAGATCCAGTAATCAACCTGTCTCTCCATATATCTATATTACTTCTTAGGATTATAACTCTATCCTACCCTATTATTTGGTTGTGTATTAATTCATGTATTGGAGTAAGTCATTCTATACCTAGTTAAATTCTTATGTTCTAATAATCTGACTACCTCCGATCTACTGGTTTCATCTATGTAGTTGTGATCACACTCACGCTCATTGCAAGGTATTTTGTAAATTATATTATTTTGTCTAATTGGGTCAGCAGGGTCCTCTAACCTACGGAGCTTGTCTCTCTGTGAGTTTTTGTGTTTAAATGCCACTTTAATTCCTGCTTTATTAAGAATCCTCCTACATAGGGTCTCAGATGTTCCCATATTTTCTCTTATTTACGTTATTATTATTATTAGTTTCACAGTTATTTTTATTTTGCTTTTGACCTCTTCTAATTTTTCCAATAAATTTTATAGGATGGTTTATTTAACACCGACCAGCTATTCTTCTGTCTGTCTTATTTCATCGTTTCAGTCTTTTATTGTACTACTTAGTGCTGTTACTCGGTTTGTTAGACACTTAACTAAGCCCGCCTTTACAGAAAACTGTTAAGATAAGTTAGTTTAAACATTCTATTAGAATGCGTTGCGGTTTTTTGTAGACGGTGGTGTGAAGTTTACCTTCTTCTATTCGTTGTATTTTACAATCTAACATAGCTAATTCTTCTTGTTTATGTGTGTGAAGAAACTAGGGATATGTTCTGTTTTAACACTGTGTGTGAAAGTGCCATGCACACATCTCCACCATATTTTTGGAGTAGGATTAAATGTATTTAGAGCAATATTTTCCCAGCTGTCCATAAAGATATCTACTACGATAGGAGATATTGGTGATCCCATTGCTATACCGTCTGTTTGTTTATATATTTTGCCCTGGAATTTAAAGACAGACAGTAGACGTGAGGCATTTTCTCAGTGGCCAACTTTGTCCTATGAATAAGTTTGGGGTCAGCAGTTAGTTGTCTTTTAACTACTTCTGAGGCCATATTGATTAGTAAATTAGTATAAAGACCGGTTATATTAAAATTAACCATTTTTCCACTATTCTCTAATTGAATGTCATTTAGTTTCGTTTTCATCTCGTATGAATTAGTTAGCCTAGAGTTTGAACGATTCCTAATGGGAAGTAATATTAGTGCTGAGTGTTTTGATAATTTGTAAGTAGGAGTATTTCTGAAATCAACTATTGGTCTCATAGAGTAGCCTGGTTCACGTAGTTTTATGGTGCCATATATTTTACTGGCACTATTAGTTTTAAGCATTAAATTAATATTTATTTATTAATTTTTTATACATATTTCATATTCTATATTTATTCCTTATCATTATTATTTATTTTATTTATATTTTATTTATTTATTAACTAGAAAGTCAAGTAATTACGGTGAGGTTTAATTTTAATGATTGTCTTACAAACAACTGGAAATGTAGACAATATTTTTTGAAATGTGAGAAATACGCATCAGAACATACAAGAGAAAAGAACAAGAAGCTCAGCAAGGATGTCTTTTCGGTGACTTCATTCTCAAAAGGTGTACAATCGTTCCTTTGTGCCTCCCTTCAAAACATGTTAGAGAACATTACCCAGCGTGGCTTCAAAGACGAGGCACTGCCTTAATCAGAAACGTCATAAGTGAACCCAACTTTGATATCTGTCACAGAATCTTAACTGACTCAACATTCAGAGCCATTTATAAGGTGAAAACATTAACCAAAAACAGTATGTTTCCCACTTCTTTGTGCTGTAGGAGCCCACATCACCATTTGCATCGAAAAGTCGAAGATATGTGTTCAAAGGAAACTAGTCCAACCTTTACATTTACCATGAACCTATTTAGATTTGACTCCTTACTTTTCATTCCCTTCATTTTTCAGTTATAAAAACTAATACTCCAATTTGTTCCTATCCACACCTGTCTTCTTTGATTGGACACTAGTAACTAGTGTGATGTGTCTAGTCCATTATTTGGTGCAGACTGAATTCTATCAGTCAGGTTTGTAATGTGGCCACCATTCTAGGTAACTCGCCATCATGCTGCACATTGATTTGATGATATTAGATGGTTGGAGGCAATCGGCCACAGGAAGCTTTGCTTGACCTAGGTTTCGTGCTAGGCAGCAGCAAGGCAGCAGCACTGCATGACGCGGGTTCGAATCTCGGAAGAGACATGAGTTCCTTCAAGGTTGCAGATACGCCTTGCTGACTGGTGTGAGTGTCAACTAGCACAAAATCTAGGTCCAGCAAGGCTTCCTGTAGCCGATTGCCTCCAACCATCTAACATCTGTCTTCGTTAAAAAATTATTTTGCATATAACGCAACTACTTTACAATCTCGTGTAATTTTCTTTCTAAGTCAGTTGTAAGCTTTGCTAAACACCTTCAAATTTTCATATCAATTAGAGAATTATTATCACTTTTAATCACCTTCGTTATCAAGTGGAGGGGGGATTAAATAAGAATAATTGTGTCTATGCAAGCTTATGTATATAAATGCGATTGTACAGCTTCTGAGAATGAAATCGGTGAAAAAAGATAACTTTTCTGAGCTTCCTGTTCTTTTCTCTCTAATACTTGTTTTTAGTTTAAATTGACTCGCACTAAAACGGAAGATGCTCATCTCATCCCATCCCATTTGGGACTAGTCGTCAGCTAGATATATCTGCATTTCCACTGAGACTCCTCAAACCCAGCGCGCAACACTTCAAACACCAAACCATAATCTATTAAGTTATGTTATATATTGTGCGTAACACAGCGGTTAGGACTCTTGCCGACCATGCACATGGTCCGGGGTTCGATCCCCTGCCGACGCACACCTGATATCTATGGTCGGCCTGCAGAATTTGCGCTACCGATATCACATGCTGAGAATTCCATACTTGAACCAAAAATACGGTGTGGAATGAAGCAATAATCAAAAAAAAAAATAGACATATTGAAACAACAAAATAAACAGAATAAATTCTTACCAGTACAGCAATTGTTAAAGCTTGAGTGGCTTCATCTGTAAGTATACTTGGATCAAGGAGAACACCAGTTGGCGGTTTTTGTTCTGATGGCATATTTCTTGGCAACAGTTGTTCTCTTTGATTAATCTGATTACCACCTTCATCAAATTCACTACCGTTACCAACAACTTGATTATCTACTGTTTCATCTTTACTATGCTGTGATGAAGAAGTAGCAATACCACATCGTTCAGTATTTGTATTAATCACATTGCCTGATATACACTCGTCAATAGAACGTGAACGTAAACTATCCGTAGGGCATAAAATACCTTGTTGACGCTTAGATAATTGTTGATAAGTTAAGTGAGCTTGATTCTGTTAAGCAGAAATTAAAGAAATTAAAGCAATATAATGTTACTGTAATATTGAATATCATCATGATGTTGACACTGGTTTATCCGCTTAACTCATTGTGTGACAATCAATTTCCAAGGAAAAATGCCAATTTTTTAATTCTACAAATTCATGTGAGATAGACTGATGAAGTGGTAATTTACTAAAGTATGAAATAAAGTATGAGTTCAAAGATCATTTTTATTTCATTCCTTTACGTCCTGAGTAGCAGACAGGGCTTTAAGCGTGAGCTCTGGTCTTATTTTCACGCCCAATCCTCCCTGTTTAGCGGGCTTATTACCAGTTAGGAGGGGTTTATGAGTACGTCGGTACGTCGGACCGAACTGCAGACAACGTGCGTGGTTGGCGAATACTCTACCTCCGAAACACCTACTCACTTTGCCAATATTATTAGTTAACACATAAAAACTAAGTAAAACTTTATAGTCTAACTAATGCTTTACGTTTCAGTAGGCTTTTTAGTAATAATCAGAATTATACAGGTCAGTTAACTAGAGATAGAGGAATCTTAAAATATTACCCCTGGAATTCAAATGAACTGTCGTCAAGATTTCACAGAATAATTCTAAAATATTTGGGTGCCAAGTGAGAAGTAGACATTTGTAAAAAATTATATTTGTAAAATCTCAGCGAGATTGAAATAAGTAATTCCAACGTTTCGTTCGGCAATCTATAATTGGCACAATCATCGTGTTTTCACTCTCCGTTATCTGCAACAGAATGCATATCCTAAATCCGTAGCTGTCAAGTCACCTGACAACTCCAGTAGGTCGAATAAAGCAGCTCAATCTTCAGAAAGAAGACAAGGCAATAAGTTCGACAGGGTGCTTCTACTAAACTCTAATCCTAAACACCATTATTTGAAAATACGTCTAATCATAAAATTCTAGATACTAGCAGTTTGAACAGACATGAAGGTGTGATGTTAGCTGATGCATATGAAATCCTGATTAATAAATAAAAATGGATACGTATCACCAATTAATAATACTTGGTCAAAATTCCTGACTGTCTATATCTTCCCATGGAGACGTCAAGAAATGTTTTACAACTGTTTACCCCCCCACACACACATACACACTCTGTTTAAAGTGTTTAACAAAGGTAGACCAATATTTGTAAGTCCGAGGTCAAATTTTGATCACAGCTCATACAATTTTGTTTATAATACTGGTTGATACTTGTTTTATGACTCATGATTGGACAAAGTTTTTAAAAACAAGAGATGTTCCTTTTATATATAAACCTCTGTTATGTTAATTTCGATTAATTTCCCTGAAGAAGTTCGGACCAGATTGCCGAACGAAACGTTGGAATTACTCATTTCAATCTCTCTGAGATTTTACAAATATAATTTTTTATTACCCCTGGAAGTTAACAGTTATTTGAATGCATATCTGCCATTCAATCTAATTTCACAATAATTTCCAATTAAGGATCACCATAAAATTAAATAACCAGTGTGAACAAAGGAACATTGACACTAGTATGTGTCAGTACACAACATCGACTCTCTTTATATAGGAATGAAACAGAAATCTTCAGATTAACCTTAACAATTAATTACCTTTCAGTTTGGAGTCTCACCCGATCATATGGAATAAAACTATTAATTCAACTTGCAATGTACACAGTTCAAGGAGATGAAATTTCACTACAGTTTCCTTTGGAAAGCAAAATTATTCGGTTAAGATATGTAGATGATACTTTTGTAGTGCTAAAACGAGATCTACACAGTTCATTCCTGGAGAAAATAAACTGTGTATCTCCCAGAATCCAGTTTACCTCGGGAGCAGAATCAGACGTCGGTTAACTACCATTTCTAAACTGCCTGCCTAGTTAAGAGGAGGGAAAACGGACATTTTAGTATATCCATATTCAGGAAGAAAACCCACTCCAATAAATAAAGGTATCAGTTATTTCAAGTCTTCTTAGACGAGCACACTCATTGATGTTAACGGATGAAAAAAAAGAAGAAATATCAAACATTACTGAAACTCTCAAGCAAAATATCTACCCAAAGAACTTCATCAACAAAATCAGCACTGACATTAAGTACGGTCGAAAATGTATTCCGAAAACATGGACCTCAACAGTTGTCATTTCATATATATCAGAATTGTCAGACGTTATCAGAAGAGTACTCAACCAGCTCGACATCACAGTTTTCTTCGAAACATCAGACACACTGCGAAACAACCTTGTCCATATAAAAGATCAAATCCCTAAAGATTCTCTATCTAATTGTGTCTATAAAATAAAATGATTGGAATGTGATGCGAGACAAAAATCAAGGGAATCAGAAGAAATGAACACCGTAGGGCCGCATCTGTTCGACCACCGAGAAATCCGGTTGAACTAGAAAAGCTAGAAAAATCATCAGCCATAGCTTGTCTACACGCCACACTATATAATCAGGCCACAAAATTGATTTTGACAATATTGAAATCATCATCCAGAAAAACTTCAAAAATCACAAAGAATGTCTAACATCATAAGAAGCACTTCATATCAAGTGGAGTCCAAATTATCTGAGCTGAATAGGAATGATGGACTAAAACAGAATCTGACCTGGTTACAACACCCCCTTCCCCCATGAAGTGACAAAATCAACACGAATATGATAAGCAGTTTCATTATGTAAACACACGCTGCTTTTATAATGTTACACACTGATCAAATCCAACAATCTACACGTGGTTTTTTTATATTCATCAATTGGCCAACTTGACAACGAAAAATGCCCCCATACTGACGAACGATGATCAAGTTAGTAAACTTTGTTTTGATATCATAACAGATGTACTATTACCTTTGTTATTTGGTTTAGTGACCTTCATTGTTATTTTGACTTTCAATATGTCCTCCTTTTAACTTGACCTAAGTCTATTTTCTCACCCCTGAGATTTTGTAAATTCCGGTTTAATAATACCACTTTGATAAAGCTATTAGCAGCCTCATTAAATAGCGAAACGTCAGTAAAAACAACAATATCGTTTTGTTTTTCATTCATTGGGAAATACAAGAAAACCTTTATCATAATGAACACTGTACATTGACAATAATAATTTTATAACATGATTCGTATAGAAAGTGTTTCATCAGAGATATTGTTTTTAATTAAATATATTTTTAAAAATGAAGTTTATTTTTCACATTTTAGGTAACAATAATAATAATCGTAAGATTTAATCTACACTTTATTCAATTAACTTGATGTTTAAGACTTGATGTCTAAAAATTCAAGTATAATCAATCTGTCTAGGCACTACAACATACGATGTGACCATTGAAACTTTACTGATCGGAAAAGTGGAATTTAATATTTAGAGTTCACATATGGGTGAATTAAAAAAACACACTAGACAAGGTAAATCTTCAAAATACTTACTGTTTCTTGTGTTGGACGAAGTAGCTGATGAGTGAAATCACCTCCCGGTATTAGATTATTACCGGGAGGAAAGCTGCCTGTATTATTACTATTATTATTATTATTCAACTCTAGTCGTGAACGATTACTTCTTTGATTCAAATTTGATTGAAGGATTAAAGGATTCGGTAGTAATGCTTTAATCAGACTGAGTGAAGAATTATGCACACGCTGATTAGTCTGTTGAGAGGATGAATCAATCAGGCTTTCATCAGAACCGATCCAGTCAATATTACTTGAATAGATTGTACTTGGAAAAGACGATTGATGCTTTGTTGTATGGATTGTTGTAGAAATATTAGTGGTGGCACTAGTATTGGTAGTAGTAGTAGTAGTAGAAGTGGTAGTATTTGACGGTGTATTCGGCTGACTCGTAGGACACTGTGATTCCTGTTCACCTGTGCCAACTAGTGTACCTGGTATACGAAATTTCAGTCTACATCGTTTTCTCACTTCTTCGGATACCGGCAATAAAGCTGTCAGATAGGCTATACTCTCATGGCTAACTTGATATTTATCTCTGCGAAAAAAAAAGTTTAACAAGTCATCCAAACAGTATATAATTAATTAGGCTCATTAATTAATTAATTAATTTGTCTTTTAATCAAAGAATCATAAAAAAACGTTTTGTGTGTTAGGACTGAAGTAATCTGAAATTTTGTCTACGACAATTTAGCCGCCACCGCTTTTGGTGAGTTGTGTTATTTCTTTCAGAACTGAGTGAATTCGTCAATTTTTCAAGTGCACAACAGTCCTACTATAAAGTTCCCACCATAATGTGATTTTGCTATGACTAGCAGACGATATAATAATAATCAGTGGGTGAATAGTTTTCAACTAGCTAAATCAGTGAGCAGTGCATTCTGCATAACATTCTTAACTTACTTGTAATCATGATATCATGATACTATCACATTTTCTAACTGTTTGGTATAAGACCTATTCGTTTGATTGTTAGTTTCCTGGTTGGATTAATGAGATAGTGTGAAACTGGATGGCGCAAACAATTCAACTATCAAAGCTTAGTAAATCTGTGGACACTGTCAACAAACCACATTAATTTAGAAATTCTAATTTTAATTTCTAATTCAACGCCTATATGACAATGCCACGTGTCGACTGGTCCACAACGGAAAACTCAGAGAAGCTTTTGAAATGAAGGCGAGATTATGACAAGGCTGTCTGCTTACTAACACCGGTGATATTCCCAATTGTGGTGGACTGGATTATGTAGAAGACTGTGCGTGGGGAGCGAGAAGACAGGAATACGTTGGGCAGATAAGAAAACTCTAGAAGACCTACAGTTCGCGGACGATCGATGTCTAATGTCATACTAACTCAAAGATCTAGAGGAGAAAAAAAAAAAAACTGGTAGAAGAGGCAGGCAGCGAAGATCGCAAGGATTTCAAGTGAACATAGAGAAAATGGAGGTGATGAAGATACACGGTGACTACAACAACAACAACAAGCACCAATCACTATCAAAGGGAGAATTTTGAAAGAGGTTACTTTCTTCACTTATCTAGGCATCATTGTTTCAGCTACAGGTGGATAGAACGGATGAGGATGTCCAAACCAGGATCGTCCGAAAGGCAAGACAGACCTTCATCACTCTGAATTGAGTTTAGAAATCTTCTGTACTCAGCATATAGGAAAGATTCGGATATTCAACACGAATGTGAAGTCAGTCAGTTCTTCTGTATAGATCAGAAACTTGGTGAGTGCATCACGAAAAGCATTTCTAACAGACTACTACTGAAGACTTCTTTCAACCACCAGCTTCACTCGCTGGCTCCATAATGAAGATCAGACAGCCAGCCAGAAAGAATTAGCAACAAGAAACTCTAGGAACGAACCGATCAATAACCTACTGCCTGAAAAATATGGCGAAGAAAATGAAGATAGATCGGACACACGTTGAGGAGACCGTCGAATGACATCACGCGCCAAGCCATCGCTCGAGTGGAACTCGAATGGAGAACGGATAGTTGGGTGTGGATCCTATGAGTGACATGGAGGAGGTCGTAGGAGAAGGAAATAACAGACTATGGGAAATCATGGGGTCATCTAAAGAGGACCTCAGAGAATAGGATAAAGTGGAGATGTGCTGTTGAAGCCGCATGTTTCTCTTGGTTCCCAAGGGAATATTAATAATAAATAATTTACTATGAATTCAGTCTCCTTTACAGTAAAGAATAATTTCGTCCCTGATGATATATGGTAAACCTTTGTACAACTCTAGTGCATCGGTGGTTGATTGGTAGAATTCTCAACACCCGTGTAGGAGGTTTCGATTCCCAGCTGGTGCACTTCTAAACACCACCTAATGTACTAACCTGTAGTAGGCCTAATAAAGAGGAAATGTCGGGCGTAAGTCTAGCAGTCCCTCCCCGTGAAAACAACACTATCGCTACTGAAAATTCAAAACATGAAGCCATATATATTCCACACTCAGAACACAAAGGAATGAAAACAAATTGCACAACTCTTAGTGACTTCAGTAGAAGACAGAAATGATTGTCAGACAGATTTTTCAGTTGTTACGTCAAGTGACTAACGATCTGGTTTTCCTAACTTTATTAAATCATTATTTCTAATTGATATAACTCCCCCCCAGATATTTCTTATTACTAAACAATAATCGTTCGTTATCTAATTCAATTTGTAATTTCCTCTTGTTTGATTGGACCGAAATATTCAGCCTCAGTTGAAATGTCGGTTCCTTGTGAGGATGCTTCGATGATGTCTGAGGATTTAACCTAAAGTAATTTGGTGGATGGTGGACTACCGGTGAAATCCAAGATGCGCATTTCGTCCTACTTAGGACCACTCGTCATCTGAATACATCTGAAATCCCCAGCGAGTGGTTCCTCAGTACTCATAGTTTCAGACGCCAAATCGTTATCCACTAGAGCACTTGGACCACTAAAATCACCACCTCTAGTGCAATGCGTATCATTTATTATTTAATTCAAGTAGGAGGAAATGAGCATCCAGGATTCCACTGCTAGTCCTCATTCATCGATTAATCGTCATCTGTGTAGTTTCCGACAACGATAAAATTGCTGTCAAGAAAGTGTTCTTACATATAGACTGCTAATGTTTATTACTGAAATAAAGTTAGATACACCGTGCTAGTAAGTCAGTCAGTAAAATGATCATATATGTCATGCTTACTAATTATCATGTGGTAACCGATTAGTGTGATATGTGATGAAAATCTCTTGAATGTTGCGACTAGTTTGGTAATTTGCTTCAATAATGTAGACGCTCCCTACTGACAAGCGACAAACTATAACGAAGCAACTGTGGAGTACTCACACTGATTTTCAGTTAACCGTCTGTTAACTTCCGCTCACGGTCAAGTTTATTTTAAAGTCATACCAAAGGTAATAATAAGTAGTGCAATACATGTAATCATCACTCAGTAGGCTATTGTGTGACATAGCATACCAGGCCCTAGAGTGAAACCCGAAGGGAAGGCGACGAGTTGGTTGTCCAAGGATGACACAGAGGAGACCATGTGAAGAGGAAATGAAAGCCTGTGGACAATAGTATAGTCAGCAAGAAAAGATCAGAGAAAACAGAATACAATGGAGGTGTTCTGCTGAAGCCCTTATGTTCCATTAGGAACCCTAGAAATGTAATAATAATAATAATAATGTAAATGTAATAATCTACTCACCGATTAATTGGTTTAGCAACAATACTTAGCAGTAAATTTAATACACGTATAGTTCTGGCAACAGTTTTTGCATCAGGATGACGAAATCCTTTCAGTAAATGACCAACTAGTGCAAAATGAAAACTATCACGAAAACTAAGACCAACAGCATGATCCATTTGTTTATATTGTAGAATAAATTGTTCTCGACATCTCATCATGATAGTACTAAGTGACTAAATTTGAGGAGAGGAAAAAAGAAAGGAAGAGAAAGGGAAAATTATATCTGTTATTGGTGTGTTATTGTGTTCTATGAGCCAGGTGGTTTAATTAGGCCCAGCGTCTAATCTCCTCATCTCAATTGACTACGTAATCTTTTGCCTTTACCCCACCCCACCTCCACCCCCGCATCTCTTTACGCTTTGGTGGAATTCACTTCTTCTTTGTTTCTATGACTTGAGTTAAGCTCACCACACTAGGGCTCATATCATCAACTTCTTTCCTCTTGTCTTTACTATGCAACTCCTCCTTCATAAGTTATATATAAGTGGAACTTCTGAACACTGTTTATTAACACGTGTGCGTGCTCTGTTAACAAAAATCGTGTTGAGCCTTGCAAGTGATTATGACAAAATTCTATGTACATTTATTTAGACGATCAACTTTTAGGTTGTAAGCAGCTGAAGAGAATCCAACGAAGTAAATGACGACTTCACATTATTCTGCAGAAACATTTATTTTTGCATTGTTTAATTAAAGCTTTCATTATTATTTTGGCAATATTTTTCGTCGATTGTAGGCTGAATTTTCTTGTGGCTTTTGAAGATGAATTCCGGTTGATGATTTAATTCGAGTCTAGAAATTTTTGACGGAACTGTAAGGCTATCTATTTCTGTTGTATTCTTTTCAGGATAATAATAATAATGATGACTGAATAACTGACTGAGCTTCAACCCAGACCTTTGCATAGACATGCAACACTGCAAGTTGGCATACTCTAAATGTAGCACATGAAGGTCGAGAAACGAAAGAAAAGAGGGATTCGAAAAAAAACTGTGATAAGCAAATGTAAGGGTGAAGATAATAATGTAAGAAACATTGACTGACGGTCTAAAGGATATGGAAGGTCACAACAATTTCGATCCATATCACCGATAGTCTCAAGAGCCATCGGTCTTCAGCATCTCTCTCTAGGAACCAAATGAGTCAGTTGACACCTCTATAGATGGCTGACTCAAACCATCTATCGAAGATTTTTGACGGATTGATGCCAGGTTTCGGCATACCTTTAACACTGTTAAAGATAAAAATTAAGTTTGTACACATTTTCGTTTGTATGCCACAGGTGACTTAACATTGAAGTAAGGGCAAGTAAAGACAATGAGAGCTTCACAATTCAACTATCCAGCTCAGAAGACACAAACACACTGAAACCGCGTCCACCTGAGCTATGAACCTTCTCCACTATTTCAAAGCTATCTATTGTTGTTCACTCTGTAGTATATGAATTCAGATGGAAGTGCACAGGTCTTCTTAACTATTTCTACATATCGTTTAAAACAGTTAAAGAATATATGTATATATATAAATGACAACGAAAAAAAGCCACTCACATCATGTTCAAATGTTCCATTTTGATCCAGTGTTAATAGATTTTGTTCAAGCAGAGCTAAACCAGCTGCATACAATGAAACTTCATCCAGCTGTAATATGCCTAATGCAATCCAAAATAATGGTTGATGTGTTTCTGAATCAGGCGGTAACAGTGGTAGGAGACGAGTTAAACAAATGATTATCGCTTCAATAAGATACAATTCTATTGAAAAGACAAAAGAAGAAGAAAATATTTTTAAAAAAGGAGTATTTTATGTTAAAAGAAATTAAACAGCAAAGTAGTGTAAAATATCATAATGGAGTTATGGACTAGTAGTTTAGGTATTCGCTTTTCAAATAGTGAGTCAACTGAAGCTTCGTTAACCAAGGGCTTGAGTACATAGGTAGTGTTGCTTTTACTTCTCTCTAAAAGATATGTCTGCTATGCACAGAAACATTCGCGTGACCACTCACTAACCTATACACAGGGAAACTTTATCATACTTTTATTATTTATTATTTAATGTTTAATTTTTTTTGGCCTATTAGTTTGTTTTATATTATTATTCTCTTGGGTTCCAAGTGGAACATAGGGGGCTTCAACAACACATCACCACTTCTTTCTATTTTCTGCCATCCTCTTCAACTGGCTCCACGATTGATCAAACTCTCTCATCTCTTCCTCACACGATCTCCTCCATGTCACCCTCACACCGACGACCCACTCGTCGCTTCCCATCGCCATTTCACTCGAGCGATGGCCTGCACTGAGCGCGACATCATTAGATGGTCTCCTCAGTGTATGCCCGATCAATCCATCTCCATTTTCTCCTACATATTTGTTGAGCGATCGGCTCTTGCTTGTTGGTTTGTTCCCAGCCAGAGTTTCTTCTTACTAATTCTTTCTGGCCGGCTGGCTGGCCATTTGATCTTCAGTATGGAGCAGCCAGCCAGCGAAGGAGGCAGCTGTTGATGAAAGTCTGCAACAGGCTGTTGGAAATCCTTTTCGTGACACGCTGGCCAAGTTTCTGACCCGTATAGAAGCACTGACTGACAGACTTCACAGTTGTGTTGAAAATCCGAATCTTGTTCTTTGTTCTGAGTGCAGTAGATATCAGTTTGTTTAATGGTCAAACATTTAAGCCGACTATATAGAAAAAATGGTGATGGAACGATTGAACAACGCACGTAAACGAATCACACACACTTGTAGAGGCTTTTATTAGACCACTTTTATGACCACTAGTCAGATTTTATGAACGGATTGCATAAATCTCTATTAAAATATAAAACCTAGACATTGCTGCTGATTTTCTATGCCAGATCTGAAAGAGATGATAGGTAATATAGGAATAACAGCTCACATTTTGCTGAATTAGAAACTCGCTATTGAACAAGGTTACATTGGTTTACTCAGTAAGACTAAGATTCAGTGCTAATTATTTGTTTATACTTGTCACCCCCCTTCCTCCGGTGGTACTTTTGGATAGAATTGATCGGGTTTATTTCCACACATGGCCTGCTTCAATGAATACTTCAATATTAACACGATTTCTTACTTGAAGTAACTTGTTTGGTGGTGTTTGGCTATAGAAATCTACAGTTGCATTTCGTCTTCCTCTGAGTTCTTCAGTTGGATGAACCTGAGTCGCAATTACTGATGGTATTCTCACTGGAAGTGGAACTCATAACATAAAAAAATAGCTACTAGGCTACTGAGCCACGTTTTTTAATCATTTTTTTAAAAAATTTTACTCCTTTGTGTTCCAAATGGAACATAAGCCTTCGAGCTTGCTCTTCGAAATTTCAGTAGCAGTGGCTTTATTTTTGCAGTGTAAGGTTTCTGGTCTCACGCCCAACATGTCCTCTTTGCCGGGCTAACTACCAGCTATGCAAGGTTCAAGAGTGAGTCAGCCTGCACCACATGAATGGTTGGCTAGCATTCTACCTCTGTACCACAGGCACACAGAATATGGAATGCTTCACGATTTGGTATGTTATCCTTGTGTAGGAGCCATTCTGTATCTTTTCTGTATCGTTCCAATTTTAGCACATGTACCGCCGAAGCAGACTGAGCCACCAGCAACAACTTATTCACTGAAATACTATTATTCAACAGTCACCTGACTATAAATCAAGTACTTTGTTGTTACTATGGAGTTTCAAGACTTGTTAAATGTAACCCACAGTAGAATTTTAGCACCCACCCCTACTACCCCATAATAATTGACGAAGTTAAACAGAATTTGTGGAGGGATTAAGACTATGAGAAAGTCAACTCTCAGTGGAACTGAACCACATCAGTAGATGATTCCTGACTAAACAGAAAGGTAGCTATCCCCATCAAAAATCGAATGTAAGCTTTCTCTGTCAAGATACGTATTTGCATTCACCTTTATTCGTAAAAGAATAAAAATAACAGCCAGTAACACAGGATAGATAACATCTATATTGTTTTTTATAAAGTTACAGGCTTAAGCTGTAAGAAGTTTTTCAAGTATGACCACGGATTAATAGCAGTTAGAGAACCATTGAAAACCAACCAGAGAGTACTGGACAGCTGTTTCATCCTGGTTTGAGACTCGCTGGCAGTAGGAACCCACCACCAGGGACCGAACCCAGGATGTCCCAGTTACAAGGCAAGCTCATAGACCATTCAGCCACTGAGATCTCACTCCTGGGTTCGAAACCCGCCGAGTGTGTGCTACCAATGAGTTCAAAACTAGGACGAAGCAGATGCCCAGTACTCTCTGGCTGGTTTTCAATGGTTTTCTAACCGATATCGATCCGTGGTCAAACTTGAAAATCAAATCAAATCCCTACAAATCAACTCTTGTAAGAAGTTTGTTGTGAAACTAGAAAGTACGAAAACGTCTTTTGTGTAATTAATATATATGTTTAAAACTTAGGTGCTGTGGTAGTATGTAATTTCATGTTAATTTGTTTATTAGATATATCACACAGTGAGTGAAACAGTATACTGTTTACTGGATGACACAGTTTCGAATACAATTTATTATTGTTCATAATCATTTCATCAATTATAATCACACGACTTCGAAACTTGAGTTTTATAGTTTTCTTTCTTCTCTCCTATTCTTCGTAAGGGTAGTAGAATTTTCCAGATATCTGTCTGGACAGGTGTTGAATCATTCCTATTACATGTATTTTCAATTGATTCGATAAACAAGGCTTCCGATATCAATCTCTCCCTCCACCCTGTGACATTAGATTTTAAAACTGTCATCCTATCCCATCCTATTGTATGGTTGTGTGTAATTGCACGTGGTGAGTACTATAGCTGAACTATTCTCCAGATTTCTTATCTTGTTAGGGTCAACTAATCTGGAGAATAGTTCAGCTATAGTACTCATCACGTGCAATTACACACAACCATACCAATAGGATGGGATAGGATGACAGTTTTAAAATCGAATGTAACAGCAGGGTGGAGGGAGAGATTTATAACGGAAGCTTTGTTCATCGAACCAACTGCAAATACGTGTAACAGGAATGATTCAACACCTGTTCCAGATGGATATCTGGAAAATTCTACTACCCCTACGAGAATAGGAGAGAGAATAAAGGAAACTATAAGACGAAAGTTTCGAAGTCGTGTGATTATAATTGACGATACGATTATGAACTGGAAAACCAACTGGGAGTACTGGACAGCTGTTTCGTCCTAGTTTGGGACTCTTCATCAGTACACACCTACCGGGATTCGAACCCAGGACCTTCTGGTTTACAAGGCGAGCTCGTATGCCATTAAGCCACTGGGACCCGATCCAATGGCCCATGAATTCTAACTTCTGCCAATTCACGACATAGCGCGACCCTTAGCCATGTAAACAGAAGGTCCTGGGTTCGAATCCCGGTGGGTGCGTACTGATGAAGAGTCCCAGACTAGGACGAAACGGCTGTCCAGTACTCCCAGGTTTTCCAATGGTTCTCTAACTAATGTCAGCTCATGATGAAAATCCTGTAACCAATCAAATCCCTACAAACCAACACTTGAATAGTAAATTGTGTTCGAAACTTTGTCATCCAGTAAACAGTAATACTGTTTCACTGACTGTGTGATATATCTAGTGAATGAATTGATATGGAGCCTTTTGTGTAAATAAATACTATCAGTAGAAAATATTACATGAATTAAACTAACCTGCCTGTCCAGTATTCATAGTTCTATGCCTTAAATCTTTTTCCATGTTTAATTCATTTGCATACGATGCCAGAGCTCTAGACATGATACAGAGTAATTGTTTGATGTCAGTGTCAGTGAAACTTTTGCAAATACATCCGAGCACAATGATAGCACGTGGTTGTAAGGCTGGATTGTGTTGAAATGCGAATCTAAATAAAAAATAAGGCATATTTTTTTTGAGTGAATAAGACAAACCAACAAAGTGATTGAATTATTAACAAAACAAGAATTGAAGACCACAGGATAATCACAAGCAGTCGGATAGCAAGACTTTTTAATAAGATTTTTTGACGAATGACAGCATGCTGTTATTGTTATTATTATTATTTCATGTTCCCGCCCCCATCCGCGTTTCTTCTGGCTAAGCTTCAGATTTTCACATTAATCTTTTCTGTATTTAATTCAAACCGCTGAACTTATTTATTACAGTTTATTTATGTATAAGAAATCTCATTAATTTTTATATTCTCTGGAGAATTATATGCTACAATTGACCTTAAAACTGCTTTTTTTAAAATTGTTTTTTAGAATATTCTAGCAGTCTTGAAGGAATTTCCTTACTTTAGTGTTATTTGTTAATTAATAGATAGTATTAAACCTTGGGAAATACGAATCAGGATATTATAGGGAAAGATATCTTTGCTGACCTCCTTGTTAATTTCTCCTTAAAGTATTGAATCTGTTATGCGTTATTTGTTTTATTTAAGAATAAAAACTGTATAAGCACGTATTTCTGTAAGTGACAATATTTTCGTGAAGACTGAATATTATTATGAAGTATCACTTTGAATATCAAAGGGTTATATCTACTAGGTTATTGAGAAATCAGAATCGTCCCTTAGGCAATAAGAAGCACAGTTTGCAATTAAAAGTGTTCTGTGAGCTGGTTGGTTTAGTCGCGAAGCTTTCGTCGTCCTTCCGGACAACATCTTCAGCTCCATATTTAGCACAAATAGAAATGATTTAAATTTCTTCATGCGTGATGTAATTGCGTCTCCTGGTTACTATCTTCACAAATGTATTGACCACTTTCTATTGACTAGGATTTAACTTTTGGTACTGATTTACTTTTTATTAATTGGTATATTTCATCTATATTAACGTGTTTGTTAACGCATTTTCGCTTGAGTACCAGGCTTCTAGGAATTCCTTGACTGCACTTTCGTTGTTCCTGTGTCTGAAATTTCAACATTTTCCCAATCATCAAACTGATGTCCATAATTATCTATCTGCATCGATATGAAAGAGTTTATATCATGTCTTTTCACAAGTGATTTGTGTTCCGTGATTCTGATTCGAAGGGGACGCCCACTTTGGCCGATGTAATGCTTGTTACAGTTCATACAATTTATTTTGTAGATGGTATTAATTTTATCCCCTTTTTCTGTTGGATCTTTTGGTTTGCATAATATCGAATTAAGCGATTTTACTGGTTTGTGTGCTATATCTATATCTAACGTTTCTCTGTTATTTCAGAGATATTCTCATGTATGTAGAATGAATTTTCTTGTGGTCTTTGATGATGGTTTCTTGTTGGTGTTTTGATTCGACTTTAAACACCAACAAGAAACCATCATCAAAGACCACAAGAAAATTCATTCTACCATACATGAGAAATATCTCTGAAATAACAGCCAGAATACTGAAACCGTTAGATATAGATATAGCACACAAACCAGTAAAATCGCTTAATTCGATATTATGCAAACCAAAAGATCCAACAGAAAAAGGGGATAAAATTAATACCATCTACAAAATAAATTGTATGAACTGTAACAAGCATTACATCGGCCAAAGTGGGCGTCCCCTTCGAATCAGAATCCAAGAACATAAATCAGCCGTGGAAAGACATGATATGAATTCTTTAGTATCAATGCATGCAGACAACTATGGTCATCAGTTTGATTGGAATCATGTCAAAATCTTAAACAGAGGAAACACGAAAAGTGCCAGAGAATTCCTAGAAGCCTGGTACTCAAGCGAAAATGCGATTAACAAACACGTTAATATAGATGAAATATACCAATTAATAAAAAGTAAATCAGGTGACCAAAAAGTTTAAAATCCTAGTCAATAGAAAGTGGTCAATACATTTGTGAAGATAGTAACCAGGAGACGCAATTACATCACGCATGAAGAAATTTAAATCATTTCTATTTGTGCTAAATATGGAGCTGAAGATGTTGTCCGGAAGGACGACGAAAGCTTCGCGACTAAACCAACCAGCTCACAGAACACTTTTAATTGGAAATCACCCACCTGAGCTACAAATCTTCTCTATTATTTCAAGCACAGTTTGTTGTTATTAATTTACACTCAAAATTCTACGGGATCAAAGTAGGTGTGTTCTCATTTATCCTTTTAAATTTCTTACAGGTTTGATCACATGAATCACAGTTAGAGAGAACCATTGAAAAAACACCAGGGAGTGCTAGATAGATGTTTCATGCTAGTTTGGAAATCTTTAGCAGTACACGCTTCCACTGGGGTTCGAATCTACGACTATCAGGTTACAGGGCTAGTTCGTAGACCACACTAAATTAGGTAAGAGGACAGTTGCCTGTCTATAAAATTGGCTGACGACTGCGTTATATTGACAGCTGTGTTGTCTTAGCTCTGGGGACTTATAAGTAGTACGCAGCCACCTGGGTTCAAACAGAGTATCTCCCAGTTACAAGGTGACCACCTAGTAGATTATTTAACCACTGGGGACCAATCCAATGGCCTAAGAGCTAGGACAACACAGCCGTCAGTAATCCGCGTTTTTCGAATAGTTCTCTAACTGATATCAGCTCATGATTAAACCTGTAACTAATCAACTCCCTGCAAACCGACACTTGAAAATATTAGATTTCTACTTTAACTGCTGCTCATCAGCAGTGAAAAGCGCTAGTTCACACTCAAAGTGTTGCCCTAGAATTCCTGGGGACATAGGCAGCTAATCAAGGTACACGTGTAAAAATTCAAACTTTTTTAGGGCAAAAGCAATGAAATTTGTCTTCCCCAAAAAGACCTGAAGATTTCCTAGGCCATTTGTTGAACGGTAGAAGGCAACAGACTTGGTAACGGAATGTTTATTTGGAATTTGATGTATACATATAGGGAAATTATGTATACCATATATATTGTGCGTCGGTGGCACAGAGGTTAGGACTCTCGCCGACCATGCACAGGGTATGAGGTTCGATCCCCTGCCGACGCACACCTGATATCAAAGGTCGGCCTGCAGAATTTGGCCTACCGATATCACATGCTGAAAATTCCATATTTGTACCAAAAATACGGGTGCGGAATCAAGCTATGATAAAAAGAAATCCTCATTTGCCCAGATATTCCGTGTTGTGTTACTTCTACCCTTCGTATTATGTTTCTTTGTCTTCTTTTAGTGTCTCGCATGTTTCGCAGCAACAATGGTCCGTTCGCTCTCTTTGACGTCAAATTCCTCTCTCTCTCTCTGCGCTGTCTGACATTTTTGTGTCAACGAACTTCTCTTTATATACTACTGATACGTATTACTGATATAAGTATAAAACTTGGGCACTGTGCTGGTAGAGTGTAACTCCATTATCGATAAGATTTTATTTTGATAAATCACACAGTGATGTTATACAGTAATATTTATTGATGCGACCATGTTTCGAGCACAAACTATTTCCATTCATAATCATATCAAGTCACTCACTCACACAACTTTCTTGCTTCATTTATATACATGAGTGGAATTGATGAACAGATATTTGAATAAAATCAAATTCTGTAAGCTAAAAGACCCTATGGGCCCAATTAAACAAAATAATATAATATACAAAATACCTTGCAATCACTGTGAGTGGGGTCAACTACATAGGTCAGTCAAACTAGTAGGTTGGGGGTAGTCAGATTGTCGGAACATAAGAATTTAGCTAAGGTAAGAATGGTTGACCCCGAGAAGACAGATGAGTAATTTAGAAAAAAGCTCAGCGATTGCACTGCATGCATTAACACACAACCACACAATAGGGTGGTGGGAGAGGGTTAAAATTCTAAGAAGTAATATAAGTATGTGGAGATAGACAGAGGTTGATTACTGAATCCTGCCTGGTTCATCGAGTCTACCTACACCCAACACAACACATGCAACAGAAATGACTCAATGCAAATACCACAGATATGCATGGAAGATATTATTACCACGTCATCAGTCAAATCAGAGGAGGATAATAAATAATCTTAAAATTCTATTTCAATTCACGTACATCATAACATTCTAACAAGTTACTTATTTATTTTACTATAAAAATACTCGTCGTATTTCCCATCTGATTGTACCTGATCATTAACACTCATATTATTATTTCTGAATGTACATTATCCTATATTGATTTTTATTCAAATGTCTAATCATCAATTTCACTCATGTATATAAATGAAGTAAAAAAGTTGTGTGAGTGAGTGACTTGATATGATTATGAGTGGCAATAGTTTGTGCTTGAAACGTGGTCGCATCAGTTAATATTACTGTATAACATCACTGTGTGATTTATCAAAATAAAATCTTATCCATAATGGAGTTATTACTGATACGTTTCGTCATTAGCACACACCACAGCTGTATATTATAAATATATATATATATATATATATATATATATATTGATTTGGGAAGTTGGAAACCAACCAACCTACCACAGGTGCTTCCTAACCAGATCAAAGTGATCTAAACATTGAATAGATGTTTCGTCTTATAAAATGATAAGGTCACTAGTGGCGTCTCCTGGTTGATCCACATCAGTGAGTAAAGCCATTTCAAACTATGTCAGTTAAGGCTAGTTATAATTGGGTGAACTGGTTGGTTACATAGAGAAAATCATCAAATCGATGTAATTAGCAGGCAGGCAACGATGCTTGGTTTGAATGTTTACCAATTACACAGATCAACCAAAAGTATGTTATGTCTCCAAAGACTTACTACTGGTTATTCTTTCAAATACAGTAATATTTTATCATAAAAGTTCAGAATTATTGTCCTATTGTCCTATCAATTGAATGCAGCTTCACTTTGAGTTGTAATAATTTGTCTACCTTACTTTCGGCTAAACGTGCACGTGTAAGTTTTCTAGTCATACTAATTGAAAGTAAAAGTCAACGTGTAGTGGACAGAACTACTTTAAGTTTCACATGAACATGCTACTCTATATACTTATTTCGTGATTGTCTTATTTTTATTTTGTAGTTCCTTTTGAAATGTTATTTCGATTGGTCGATTACCACTTTTCTTACCAGGAAGTGTATGAATTTTTCACTTACATTGCTTTCCTTTAATAGACAATATATATATATATATATATATATATATTCCATAGTTGGTTTGTAAGGATTAAATTAGTCTTTACGAGTTGATCACACATTGATATCAGTTAAAGAAGTATTGAAAACCAGCGCTGGAGTACCGGACAGCCAGCTGTTTCATCCTAGTTTGGGGTTCGTCGTCAGTACGCACTCACAGGGTGGGATTCGTACCCAGGACCTTGCGGTTACAAGGCAAGCTCGTATGCCATTCAGCAACTGTGACCCGATTCAATGGCCCATGAATTCTAGCTTCTAACAATTCGTGATTTAGCGCGACCCCAACCAATGTCGTTGGTGGGACATCCATCCTGACACGTGACATCTGGCTGAACCTCACTGGTCACGACTTCTCACTAGAACTTCAGGAAACTCCATCCTGTAGCATGTCACTAGTGAGCATCAGATTAATTTTCTATAGTTGGTTTGTAAGGATTAGATTTGTTTTTACGAGTATATATATATATATTTGATTGGACACTAGTCAGTAACTAGTGCAATGTGTCTAGTTCTATCTTTGGTGTAGACTGAACTCCATCAATCAAGTTTGCTTTGTGGTCACCATGTTAGGTGGCTCGCCATCACGGTGCACTATTCATTGTTGGTATTAGATGGTTGGACAGAACCTAGGTTGTCTGACGATTGGCTCTAACCATCTAATACCAACAATGAATAGTGCACCGTGATGGTGAGCCACCTAGCATGGTGGTAATATTGCAAACTTGATTGACAGAGTTCAGTCTGCACCAGAGCGTCGGTGGCATAGCGGTTAGGACGCTCGCCGACCATGCATATGGTCCAGGGTTCGATCCCCGGCCGACGCACTCCTTTACCTCGCTAAGCCAGAAATAATGCTGGTGAAGAGGAAAGGTTGGGCATGAGAGTCTGCACCAGAGTTAGGACTAGACACACACACATTACACTAGCTGCCAACTAGTTTCAATCAACAGTATCCAGTACAGTCCTACAGGAGGTAAATTGTAAGCCTGAATAGCTAAGTGGTAACGTCTCTGACTGCAGCTCTCACTGGGTGACGTGGGTTCGAATAGAAGGGACATGATTCTCCAATGTTGCAGATACGCCTTGCTGACTGACTGGTGAGTGCCAACTAGCACGAAACCTAGGTCGAGCAAGGCTTCCTGCTGATTGCCTCCAACTATTTAATATCAACAATATAATTAAAATTTAAATATACCATGTCCAATAAATAATACTTGACTTATGGTGGCTATCAGTGGGATCCAGAATGCGTGATTTTTCCTCTCTGAGACTCGCTAGCTGGTTGTATCCGCATCTCCCACTAAGTCTCGAACCCATTCCCTGTTTTCCCAAACGTCAGAGTGTGGTATATATTGGATTACTAAACTATAAAAGCAACCGTTCGTGCAGTGGGTACCGTTTGTTAACATTTCAACAGAGATCCGACGCGATAAAATCAATCAACACATCAATATAAATAATACTTTACTTACTTTCGAGCTAACTGTGTCCACTGATCAAGCCAATGAGTGAATTTCGGTACTTCTTTAATAACTAAACTCATAATCTCTAATAATGTATCCGTAAGAAATTCCAATGAACTCAATGATAAACGTTCAGGTTTATCTAAACCATCTATAGGAACAGATAATTGTGATGCAGCATTGTGTGTAGTCAAATAGGCTGGTATATTTGTATACGGATTAAATATATGCGGAACATATTGAGGCATTTGATTGAATCTGAATGAATAATTATCTGAGTATGCTGAATTCATTCTACTACTACTTGAATTTACATGGAACATATCAGTAGTACGTGTATGCTGTTGTTGGTGTTGCTGCGGCTGTTGTTGTTGTTGCTGTTGCTGTTGACTGTATGGATTTCGTCCACAATTATCACTGGAATCATTGATTATTTGTCTAGTACGTTGAGGTGTTTCAATCGATGATGTCAACCTTTGACAAACACTGCCTTCATCACAATTATCACCAATCATTATTAAAACTGGATGTGAATTAGTAGGATTCGCTTCTGGTTTTTTTAATTCAGACGTACGTAGACTGGTGTCTTTCTTTCCATTTAATAAATCTACACCACCACTACCACCACCACCATCAATTGATATTGATGTACATGTGCCACCACTACAATTACTACTGATACTGCTACTACTCCCTTGACTATGATGTAAATTTGAAACCACACCAATAGGTCCAGTAAATGGGGGAATATTTAATGCTGTAGAACCACCACCACCACCACCATGAGATGAATTATTCGGTCCAGTTGATGCAATTAAACCTGATCTTTCACCTGGACGAAAATGTGGAAATGCACTTATCGGTGCACATTTAACATGTTGTATACCAAATACTTCATAGAATTTTGGTAGAGTAAATTCGGCTAAAAGTTGACGAAGTTGATGAACTGTTTTTTCTGTAAGAAAAAAGAAAGTAGAGAATGAAATCTTTTTTTTCTTTGCATAAATATGAGGTATTTACTCTGAAGTTAACTTATCAAATATTACAATTTAGAAAACAGAAAGATTGAGCGAAGAAATATTTACTTTTCAATTAGATCCTCATCTCTGGCTCTACTCTAATATACACGTATAGCATTTTTATTACAATACATAACAGTTTACCAATCAAGTGGCACTGATGTGTTTGTTAACAATAATTAAACAGTGTCAAAATGTCAATGGGTTGATAATTAACGAAGAAAATCAATGCACATTTAAAAGGTAGAAATGGATAGAATAAATTAATTTTACAAGGACAACACGTAATTAAAGATGAATTGGTCAAAATAAATAAAAATAAAATAATTTGGACAATTATAATTTTTAAAGGTTTAGGGGGAGGGGGGCGAAGTAGTCCGGTTTATACATTCATATAACGATGGCCAAGGTAAGGAAAGTGGTTGTACAAATTTCTTCTGAACACACAGGTTTGGCTTCTTCAGGTGGATTCCTATTGCTTCAGCTGTATGTAGAAGACGAACTCATAAAGCAAAATTAAGATTAGTAGGAGTGCGATAAATAATTCTTAAATGCAATATTATCATCAACCTTATGCTCAGTATAAGCGTCGGTGGCATAGCGGTTAGGACGCTCGCGGGCCATGCACATGGTCCGGGGTTCGACCCCCGGAGGCGAGGTTGGCGAGCATTCTACTGCTGAACCACCAACGCCCACCTTCCGTGTTAAGTGGTATAATATAGTGAGTAATAATGAGGCTAGGCGTAGAATATTAAGTCGATGGGGTTGCGAAGCTACGTCAGTTGGGATGGCTAGGACACTTGTTACGCATGCTGAACAATCTCCTTCCTCGATAGAAAATTTTAGCTGACATAAGTCTGGAAGACAGTCAGGAGTGGTCAAACTAAAACTTGGGATCAGTCAGTGAAGAATTTGACTATTGGTTTGAAGCAGACATTTAGCGAGATGTTGACTTACTCGTTAGGGTCATCGGGATGATACTGTTGGCGATATAGCTCAAAATTGTTCTCACTGGTGTAGATATATATTCACTCTTTGTAATCTCCCAGATCTCCTGTACATTTCTGCTCATTATAGTTCTTTTGAATCTCTTTTTTTTTTCTTCTTTTCTCTACCTCTGCGTGCTAACAAAGGAGTGTGGCAACTTGAAGTGCTGAATTTCTGTTGTTCTCAGTTAGTTAGTTAGTCAGCCATCTTAAGGTGTGACTGCATTCAGAATCTTCAGATTCAAATTCTAAATTATTCAACGTGATCAAACTTAACCACCACAAAGATTCACATTCGGATCACTTATTTATGGTTGAATTACTAGCTATATATCATGAAAAAAAATCAAACCCTGTGTTTTAAAACAATTTTTAAAATTCCCTACACTACATTAACCTAAGATGTGCGTCGGTGGTACAGCGGTTAAGACGCTCGCCGACCATGCACATGGTCCGGGGTTCGATCCCCGGCCACAGACGCACTCCTTTACCTCGCTAAGTCAGAAATAAAAAAAAGCTGTTAAAGAGGACAGGTTGGGCATGAGGCTCGAAACGTCATCAGTAAACATTACTGTATAACACTGTGAGACTTTATCAAAACAAAATTTACCCATAATGGAATTACACTCTACCACAGTGCACAAGTTTTATTCTTATATCAATGCTCAAGGGAACCTGATTACGAAGCAGGAGGAGAAACAAATCAAACAATGGGCTGATCACTTTAAAAGACTCTTGAATCGACCACCACCTGCAACTCGCCCAGAAATACCACCAACAGTACACACGGAAATGCCAGTGGACACCACTCCTCCAATGAAAGAAATCCCGAATGCGATCAAGCTACTGAAGTCCAGCCGGGAAGGCACCAGGACCAGACGGCATCCCTCCCGAAGCACTGAAGACGGCCCCAGAGATTACGGCAGATGTTCTCACTCCATTACTGCAAAAGGTTTGGAAAGAAGGATAGGTGCCTACTGATTGGAAGAAAGGTTGGCTACTTCGTCAAACTGCCAAAGAAGGGCAACTTAAGCCTGTACAAGAACTGGGTTGGAATAATGCTCTTGTCACCTCACGCCAAGTGAAATGCTAAGTCGAATCATCCTGGAGAGAACAAAGGATGCACTGGATACAGAACTCCGCCAGCCAGAACAAGCTGGATTCAGGAGAGGCAGATCATGTGCTGATCAAATTGCAACTCTACGCATCGTCATCGTACGAAGCATAGAATGTCAGTCAAACCTCTACCTCAACTTCAACGACTTCGAAAAGGCCTTCGACAAACAGCGTTGACCGAGGCATAAATTGGGAACTACTTCAACACTACGGCGTGCAGTGTCCAGGATTTTGTGTATCCATAGTATGACCAACAACACTCACTTATCTTGATTTATTGAGTTTAATAAAAGGAGACATTGTTTATTTATGCATTTCGGATAACAGTGTTTAAGGCTGCTTGCTCTCATATGACCACTGATTATTTAGTATTTATTTATGTGTCTTATGTTTCTAAAACTGACACTATATTTTATTTATTTTTTTAATTTATTTCTTCATCCTGTCAATTTTTTAGATACTTTTTAAAATTGGTGAAGAGGGAGAGAGAGAGAGGCAAAACACCACCAAGAAAATCTCATAATCAAAATTTAAGACATTTCTGTTGAAAAATGTATCAAATTTTGAGTGATGGAATTTAGTTTTACAAAATATTAAATGAAAAAAAATGTATTAAAATACTGTCAGTAGACTTAATTGTAACATTTATTACGGTTTACTAGGAGTAGCGGTAATCACTTTATTATCAAGTGCAGAGATTTGATTGGTTATAGGATTAATCATGAGCTGATATCCGTTAGAGAATCCTTAGAAATTCTGGGAGTACTGGACAGGAAAGCTGTTTCGTCCTGATATGAGACTCTTCACAGTATATATACACTGCCACGGTTCGAACCGAGGACTTTCCGGTTACGAGGCAAGCTCGTAGATTATTCAGCCATTGGCATGCGACCCAATGGTCTGTGAGTTCCAACTTCCGCCAATTCGTGATATTTATTTGGCGTAATAGCCAACTAACATTATCAGCGAGTAACTGGCCTCTTACCTGACTTGATGGACCTTACTGGTTACGAATTTTCACTAGAACTCTAGGTAACTTCGTGTATAGATCCAGTCGCTAGTGAGCATCAGATTAAATAAAGTATTACTATATTTCAATGGTTTACACACAATGATAAGTTTTGTTATTGGTAATATTTCGAGCAGAATTACTGCCTGTGTTCACACAGCAACTGTTGGAATTGTTTTCTCCACACATTTATGATTGGTACTCATATATATATAGTTCATTTTTTCTTCATTCATTTTTGTGTATTCAGAATTATATTCCAGGTTGTTGACGTTTGTGCTATTGAGTCACTCTTGTTACATGTATCCGGTGTGACCTTAATGAATATCGATTCCGTTATAAGTCTCTCTTTCAATTTGTTCATGCTAGTTTTCAGAATACACATATTGTTCCAATCGATATTGTGGTTTTTGTCCCATGCATGCGCAGCTATAGATGAATCTTTTCTAAATTCTTGTAAGCTTGTGTTCCTGTAGGATAATGACTTTTCGTTAGGCAGATGTTTATGTTCATTCACTCTTATTTTGGGTGTTCTGGACGTTTGACCTACATATTTAGTCGGACACTCAGCAGAAGATATTTTGTAAATCGCACTGTTTTCACCCATCATTTTTATGGGATATTTCAGTTGATTTATTTTATTTTTAATTAGATTCGTCGGTTTAAATGTTGTGTGAATGCCGATATTTTTGAGGTTTCTTCGAATTGCCTCTGATGTACCATTTTTGTATGGTTTTGTGACTGTTTTGTTGCATTCTTGCCTCTTGTCATTCTCCGGTTTTACCCTCTTTTTTCTATTTTTTCTATTATCTCTCATAAATTCTTTTGGGTAGTTGTTTTCGAGTAGCATTTTGAATAGGACGATTATTTCTTTACACTGGTCCTCTGGTGTTGTTGTGAGTCTACATATTCTATCTGCAAGACCTTGTATTAATCTTCATTTTACAGTGAGTGGATGAGCTGAGTGATAATCAAGGAATCTTCCAGAGTGTGTAGTTTTTCTATATAGCGTCGTTTTTATGCTACCATCTGTTACTCTTTGTATTTTGCAGTCTAACATAGGCAGTTCCCCAATTTCATTCTCTATTTCCATAGTGAATTTTATCGAGTCGACATGACTGTTTATGTGTGTGTGAGAAGAATTTCTCAACATCGTTTCTTTTTTTCATTATTACTAACTTGTCATCTAAATATGTCCACCAATATTTTAATGATGACCTGAATTGTTTAAGTGCATTCTCTTCCCAAAAATCCATGAATATGTCAGCTATTATTGGTGAGATGGGTGATCCCATAACTACTCCTTCATTTTGTTGGTATATTTATCCTTCAAATGTGAAATATGTTGTTGTCAGACAGAATTCCACCCCTTTTATTATCTCTTCTACGGATAACTGTGTTCTGTCTTTTAGGCCATTATTTTCTTTTTGGCCCCCCCTCGCTTTCAGTACTGACATTAAAGCATCAGATTAATTAATTATCAATTGTTGGTTTGCAGGGATTTGATCACGAGTTGACATCATAATTAATTTATTAGTTAGCTTCAGAGAAATAGATTCAGTAGAGAATATGCTGTGGTTTCTCAGTGTATGCAGCACTCTATGTCCCCTTCTTTAATACAGTAAATGCTACTGTACAAAAATGATTCCCATTACTTTCTATTTACTTCATCTTATGCTGTCATTTCCTAGTGGAAAATACGCCTTCAGACTTTGAGGTTTAAAGGTGGTTCCTGTGGTGGTGGTGGTGATATTGATTTTTTCACTGGTTGGGGTTGTTAGCTTCAC
Organism: Trichobilharzia szidati; assembly: GCA_944472155.2. Classification (NCBI taxonomy): domain Eukaryota; kingdom Metazoa; phylum Platyhelminthes; class Trematoda; order Strigeidida; family Schistosomatidae; genus Trichobilharzia; species Trichobilharzia szidati. The sequence goes on along the minus strand of OX235272.1, from coordinate 46,600,603 downwards.
ATCTCTACCTTCCCTCATTTCGAGCTTACTACCTACCGAGACTAGGCGAGTTTTAAGAATGTGTCGGCTGGAAATCCAACTCAGACTTCAAGCGTGCCTAGTAAGCATTCAACCACTAACGTATCTTATTTCCAACATCCAGCTTATCATACTAAATCGCTATCCTATAAAAATAGTGGGTGGATTTCTTAAATTATCTACTCCTGATTAGAAAAGTAAAACTTAGTAATTAAAAAAAATATATGTATATATCTCTGATTTTCATTTAACTCACCTGATATTTGTTTAGCCAAAGATGAGGTACAAAGTGAGTGAATCACGTTAATTACAAATCCATGCACAGATGCTCGTAGAGAAAGTGGACCAGTACACACCAATAAGGTGGCAATATGAAATAATCGAGGCAAATGAGTGCATACTAGAATAGAAGTAAAAAATATATAAACATTGTTTAGAATACGTGTTTTCTTCTTTGCAATAAACTGCAAGATATAAATGCATAAGCAAGTCCTATGTACACTGAACTTAGTGACTTTACCAACAAAATGATCTATAATAATAATAATAAAACTGCTATGAATAGTAATAATAATAGTGTAAATTGTGACAAAAATTGTGATTATAATCACAGTTAAACATAGTTTGACTACGGATTGATATCCGTTAGAGAGCCATTAGAAACCAACAGGAAGTGCTAGCAGTTATTTTGTCCTAGTTCGGGACTCATCAGCGGTAGGAACGGACCGCCAGAGTCCGAATCCAGGACAAGGCAAGCTTGTAGACTATATTCAGCCACTGTAACCCCATTCAATGACCCATGAATTCTAACTTCTACCAATTCGTGTGATCCACCCTACTGGGAGTGAGGGCAAATATACTCACCGATGATATTGGTCAGTGGTCTTTCTAAGATCACAAATTGGGTCATAGGTGGCTGAATGGCCTACAAGCCTGCCTTGTAGCCGCAAGGTGCTAGGTGGTTCCCTTGTTGGTTTTAAATGGTTCTCTAAATGATATCAATCCGCCGTCAAACTTGAAACAAAAAACAAATCCTTTCAAAGTAACTCTTGAAAATAAGAAAACATTACTCAACAAAGTGGCAAGTTTGGTGAGTTGGAGCGCTTAACCTTACAAGAATATACTGAATTAAACTAATAAAGAGGGGTGGAAAAAATAATACTAGAAATCCTTCTAAGTGAAAATAATAATAAGAATAAAACCAATAACAATGGGGGGGGAGGACATAAATTCATTAAACAAAAGGGAAAGATAGATGATGCTTTTACCCCTCTTTGCTATCCTAAGGCAAAAATAGAAATAGGTACTGTACATACTTCTTTTTTTCTACACTGATCTAACTAATCTCTACTAATTCTTCACCGCTTCCTAAAATTTATACATTCCGTGAACTATTTTATGTTACACTACCAACTTCATCGTCTGATGTTTAACTGTGATTATAATCACAAATATGTTGTCAAAATTCACACTATTATTATTATATATTATTAGTTGTAGCCTTTACTACAGAACTTAAATATACTAATTCAATACGGATTTATATTCTACCACAGTGTCCCAAATACAACCGTAATATCCACGTTTTACTGTACCTTCGAAAGATACAATAACCCCTAAAGTAGAAGAACACTATGTCACTCTATACATGAATATTTTGGAGTGCTCATTGGTAAAATTTTATTCATTTCTCCACTAGACACAAGTTGACTTATCGGCTCAATCATTTTACTTTCATCTAACGCCTCACAGGTTCAAAATTGACTGAACATACTTCGGCATTGGAAATCCACTGGTATAATTATCCTTTACAGTAGATATATACAGTGTAAATGACGCTTAGCTTAACACATTAAAACATGCACTGACTAAACGATTTGTAGTTTGCTAATATCAAAGTTATCGGTCTACTTCAATAAAAATGAATACAAAATGATAATATGAATTTTTTTCTTATTCCTTTATGTTCCCAATGGAACATATGGCTTCAAGCTAGAGGCTTGAAGTTTCTGTAGCAGTGGTGTTTATTTTTACAGGATGGGATTGCTAGCCTCATGCCCAACCTTCCCTCTTTTTCAGTCTTACTACTGGCTTAGCGAGGTAAAGGAGCGAGTCTGTGGCCGGGGATCGAACCCCGGACCATATGAGGCGTGGTCGGCGAGCACTCTACCGCTGTGCCACCGACGCACGATAATATAAAATACAGTGCATAAAAAATATACGTCCATTTGTACTTACTGTCTAAACAATTATTAAATGATAACATTAATAAATATCGTAATAATGGTGCAGTTTCTGGCCATAATGGATGTTGTTCCAGCAGAGTTGTTGGAGCAGAACATGTTTTCTCGATAAACTAATCAAAACAATAAATAAACAAATAAACGAAATTTACATAGAAAAAGTACTTGGACGGGACAATAAACACACTTTCACAGCTTCGTTCCCATCAATTAAAAAAGGAATTTGGTGAAGACCCTTAACCACAGAGTTAGAGCTGTATGCTCTGAAGAAGTAATTAAAGATGAATTAAGCATTGTATATGATACTTTAATCGAAAATGGTTATCCTGACAAATTTATCAAGAAACATATGACAAAGAAAGCCGAAAAGAACTACCCACTATCTGTAAACAAGAAGCCACTTTATATACGACTACAATTCATGGGCGATATACCAAGCGAGTTAATTACGAAGAAATTAAGAAAATCAGTTCAAAGAACTTTTAATGATGGCGAACTACACGTCTTATTCTCTACACGACCAATGGTGCTACCTCGACTGAAAGATGAAGTACCTAGACTAGCCACTTCAAATTGTATCTATCAATTCAACTGCGCTTGTGGAGCGAGTTATGTTGGCCGTTGCTCTAGGAACTTGATTTTTCGTGCTCGAGAACATATCCCACAATGGCTAAGTAAAGGTGTAGTTAAAACTATTAACAGCTCGATATTAGACCATCTGGTGCAAACCGGTCACAAAGCCAGCGTAGAAGAATCCTTCTCTACAATATACCGGGTGCCTAACAAACTACCAAAATCGTCGAAGCACCGCATGCTCCAAACAGCAGAGGCTATTGCAATTCGCCTCAAACAACCAGTGCTTTGTGTACAAAAGAAACAAGTCCAGCCCCTACTGCTGCCCTGGCCCTCAGTAGAGAGTATAAACTCATGAATTTGTACTATTACCTTTCCTAATTCTTCTGACATTCAGCTTATTTTATGTTGATGCTGTTCAGCTGTAATTTATCAATATTATTGATTTGATGTTATTTAAACATTAATGTCGTTCATAAGACTGATTCATTCATTCATTATAATGTACATATAATTGTAGAACCTGATAATGAATTTATGTAAAAGAGTACTCTTTGTGTGTGAGTGAGTGACTTGATATGGTTATGAGTGGCAATAGTTTGTGCTCGAAACGTGGTCGCATCAGTTAATATTACTGTATAACACCACTGTGTGATTTATCAAAATAAAATTTTATCTATAATGGAATCATGAAAATATCAGTCTGTAAAACTTTCAACCTGCTTAAATCTTTGTGATATCAATTCTTCTATCGCATACATTGTTCTCAATCTACTGTTATACGCTAATATAACAAAACTAATAAGAATCACTGTAGTGCATGGCAGTGTACACTATAGTTAATAAAACTACACAAAATGACTCTATTTGAAATAGTCAGCTAAATTCCCTGAAAAAAGGAAGTAATCACAAGAATGAATAAATAAATATCTGAAGCAAAAGTGTACTAAAAAGGATCTGATGAAGAAAATTTGCAATAACGATTAAGTCTATTCATCTTGCTTTTATTGACATATGAACTGCTCCATTGTTATTAATTATATATTTGATATGGTTGTGTTGTCTGAGCTGGGTGTACCCTTCAACGCTAGATGCAAACTAGATGACAAAAGACACAATATTTACGCTTTCATATAGATGAATGTAGACAACTATGGGCACCAGTTTCACTGTAAAAATGTTGTAATTTGAAACAGCGGAAAAACCGAAAATGCCAAGGAATTCCTAGAAGCCTGATACTCAGATGAATCAGCGATTAACAAGCTAATCACTAGATATCAAATTTATCAACTAATAAAAAAGAGATCAAATGACAAGAAAGTTCAAACTCCAAGTCAATAAAAGTGATCAGCTACAGGATTTCATCATGAGCTGATAGTGGTTAGAGAACCATTGGAAAACCTCGGAGTACTGGACAGATACTTCATCTTCTTTATTTGGGACCCTTCATCAGTACGCTCCCACTGCCAGGGCTTGAACTAAGAACCTTCCGGTTACAAGGAGCTCTATCGTGAATTGGCAGAAGTTGGTATTTATGGACTAGCTATTGGACAGTGTCCTAGTTGCTTAGTAGCTTCAAAGCTCTCCTGGTAATCGGAAGGTCCTGGGTTCGAAGGCTAGCAGTGAGTACGTACTGCCGAAGAGTCCCAAAGGAGGACGAAACAGCTGTCCAGTACTCTCAGGTTTTCCACCAATGTTTCTCTAATCTAAGAATTGCACTACAACATTTAATTACCAAATACTGAGTATACTTATGATGTATTTCTAAATATTTTTATATGATGAACATTCATTGGGATTTTTCAAATAAACACATATAACACGTAACTTACACGACACAATTTCGACAGTACTTTTTTCGATACAAGTTGTTTATTTGCTGCTGCTAGTGCAACTGATGTATCAGCCATTATCTCTGCTTGTAGACTGCCTAAACCACAACTAACAGAACGTTGTATGAAATTATCTAATACAAGTCCTAACAGTTGTGGTACTTGACCTAATTTACCCCATATTTTTATTTGAATTGACGGATACATTTGTTCTTCTTCAATTGTAAGAGTGATCAATTTATCAATGATAACATTCACCTATAAAAAATAATAAGTTTAATATGAATACGTTAAAAAAAGAATGTATACAACCATATGTAATACAGCATTTTACACAAGATAGTTAATTACTGTTGTGATGTGTGCTATACACATGCAGATTGATAGAAAGCGAACAGAAATTGAAAAGAACATTTTAAGTCATTGGCTGTAGGGATAGGAGTGCTTATTCCTCAAATCGGGATGATTTAGTTCACGTTGAGGTCTGGAACTAGCCCTATTGGACAGTTTCTCGTCCTTTGTGCAACCTTGAGCCAACCGGCAACCAGTCAGAACAGTTTATTGTCCACTGACCTAGACGACTTTAATATGGTTTAAAAATGTAAAAATATGCTGCGTTTTTCATTAATAAAAAAACTCCGTTACCACTTCTCTTATCTTCTGCTGTTACACTGTGATGATTAGTAGTAGTGAATAGAAGGGATTATTTTACTAAGTCTTAACATCTATGAGCACTGATAATAAACCCATCAGTGTAATTCAACACTGTATTACTCTGTTCAGAAATCAGAACACTGTATAACTGTACTGAGTACAAGTCACCATTAGTTGACAGACTGACTGGTTTCAACATAGAACTCTGCACCGATGTGCAGCAGTTCAAGTCGCCACACTTCACTCAGCACACAAAGCAAGAGAAAACAGTAGAAGAAATGCAAAACAGAGACAATAGACAGGGATATGAGACAAAAGAAGTAGTAACATCGAAGAACAATATAGCTTCATTGGAAATTATAAGTCACAAGGAGTATATGCATCTGCGCCTGCCATTGAGAACGATTTTGAGCCATATCACTAATTGTCTCCAGCCTTCATTAGTTTTTACCGTCCCGAGGACCCCAACCAGTCAGGAAATCTACGTCTTCCTACGTGGCTGGCTGGCTTAAATTAACTGTTGTGGATTTCATTGACTGATGAAGTCATGTTTTGGTATGACCACCATGGCTCTTTTCCATCCAGACCATATGTCAGCTAACATTAACTGTCGGTCAAGGAAGGCGATGACTAGGCGGGCATGCGTAACACATGTCCAAGTTGACAGTGTTGATATAAGCCACTTAAGAAGGTCGGAAATGATTTGACAAAGTCCTTGAGTTGCTAAGGATCATTGTTTTGGACAGCTTTAGTGATATGAATGAAAATCATTCACAATAGCATAGATGCATGTAGTTCTTATAGTCTCCTAGTTGATGAAAAGCTTCACTGATCCACATCTATTGCAGCATCATTTTATTCCTACTGGCATATTTTGTTTGAACTTATGTACTTTCGTGTTTATACATCAGTCAGTCAGCAGTCAGAATGTTAATGTTCAGATAAAGTTTTTTTTTGTGTTAGGATTTCGGGTTGAAAATCTTCCACGAGTTGATCACGGATTGATATCAGTTAGAGAACCATTGAAAACCAAGCAGGGAGTACTGGACAGCTGTTTCATCCTAGTTTGGGAATCATCGGCAGTACGCACCCACTACCAGGGTTCAAACCCACGACCTTCCGGTTACAAGGCAAGCTCGTATACCATTCAGCCACTCGGACCCGATTCAATGGCTCATGAATTCTAACTTCTACCAATTCGTGATTTAGCGCGATCCCAACCAATGTCACCAGTGGGACATCCATCCTCACACGTGACATCTGGATGGACCTCACTGGTCACGACTTCTCACTAGAACTCCAGGAAGCTCCATCCTGTAGCAAGTCACTAGCGAGCATCAGATTAATTTTCTATAGTTGGTTTGTACTGCCGATGATTCCCAAACTAGGATGAAACAGCTGTCCAGTACTCCAGTGCTGGTTTTCAATGGTTCTCTAACTGATATCAATCTGTGATCAACTCGTAAAAACAAAAACTAACCCTTACAAACCAACTATTGAAAATTTTTCATTAAGTTTTCAGTTCAACATGAAACAGTGCATTTCCTTTGGATACTAGTTAGACAGCTGAGAATGCCCTTCTTTTGTAATAGACGGAAACACTTTTATAATTAATTAGTCTCAGTGTTGCAAACCTATTCATGCATGCAATAGATTCATTTTAATTAGAGTATCGTATCGCATTTCTTTGTTTAATTTACCCTACGACTTCAAATGATTTCCACGTTTATCTTTGCCGTCATAATCTATGACTCGATTCGCATTTATGAGATGTGGTCAGTAATAATCCCATGGTATTCATTAATAATATCTATCTGTCAAATAAAACTGAGGCCTTATACACTATATAATAGCTGGTGTATAACTTTGCTGTTCATCATTACTTACTCGTACGTCATGAAAACTTCTATATATATATGATTACAGCTTGATTCCACACCGTATTTTTTGGTACAGGTATGGAATTTTCAGCATGTGATATCGGCAGCCCAAATTTTGCAGGCCGACCATAGATATCAGGTGTGCGTCGGCAGGGGATCGAACCCCGAACCATGTGCATGGTCGGCGAGAGTCCTAACCACTGTGCCACCTGTCAGTCAAAAAAGAACTTTCATCATCTCAGTGGCCCACAGAATCAGAAGAATTTTTAGCAGTGACTGCTTAGAAGGAGAGTTCTTATTTCTCAAAAATATCCAGGCTCAAAATGGATACCCGGCACGTTTCATGGAGAAAAACATGAAACTAAAGCCAAAAATAGGACAGTGTACTCCAGTACCAAATTTAGCTGCAGATATCTTAAAGAGGAGAATCTCTAGTTCCCTAAAGAAGATCTTTCCTGAAGTAACAATAAGAGTGATATTCTCAAGCCGCTTACTGCTTCTAAGTAATGTGTGAAGGACAAAATCGAGCATATGACCATTCTGATGTGCATATATCAGTTTACCTGCTCGCGCGGAGCCAGGTACATAGGTCATTCTATGCGGGTTTGTATCAAAACGTGTTAGAGAACATTACCCAGCATAGCTGCGAAGAGCAGACACTGGCTCAATTGGAAGCACCATAACTGACTGAACACCTCGTTAACACCTGTTACAGCATTTTAAGTGACTCCAGTCAGAGTCACTAACAAAGCAAAAGTCTATCAAAGATCGTGTGTTTCTAACTTCTTTGTACTATAGAAGCCCTCGCCACACGCATCGAAAAGGCAGAGATGGGTGTTCAAAAGAAACTAGTCCAACCTCTACAATATACCATGGATCTAGTTTGGTTTGACTCCTTAGTTTTCCGTTTTTTTTATTTTGTTTTTCCATTCTCATCATTTCTTTTCATTTCAGTCTTAAAGACCTATTATTTCAATTTGTTTCCATGCTCATGTCGTTCACTCCGGTCTTCGTTAAAAAACCTATTTTCTAATCCTGTGTAATTTTGTTTCTCTAAACGAAACACCTTCGAACTTTCATATCAAGTTGAAAATTAATATCACCTTTAATCACCCTCGTTATTTTATGCGGCATGGAATATGAATAACTGTGTCTATGTAAACTTCTGGATTGTACAGCTTTTAAAGATGACGTCACTGAAAAGGTATCTTTGCTGAACTTCTTGTTCTTATCTCTCAATTCACTCAATTTTAGGCGATAAAAGTGTTTATAAAGTCATTAAAAACTTTTATCTGAACAATAACTTTTCTATGAGAATTATGAAAATATTGCGATAGATGGATTTACTTAGGTTAGATTGTTTTGTTTAGGAATATGAAAATAAAACGGTTTAAAATAAAGATGACGTTCAGCTAGACACATTTAATTATATACTACTTTGTTTGGTCTATGGCAAAACCATGGGCGTTGGTTTTGAGGTTTAATGAAGACATTATCAATTATTGATGATGCAGGTACATCCAGCTGGCAAGCAACACACAGGACGACATGCACACCCTGGATTCCACCACTAATCACAGGTCAACTGACACATCATGTGAACCTTCAGACATAGTTGAAGCGTCCGTACGAGGATCCAACACGTGAACAGAGAGAGCCCGAGTGTTTCAGTCCAGTATAATAAATCAACGGGGAATATAAATTATCTTAAACTTAAGCATAGATTCCAATGTGAAGAAGAAACTAACTTTTTGTCGTTTAGCATCATCTGACCGGCAGAATCGTGTTAAATTCGGTAACCATGGTGTAATATATTCCAAGCATAGATGTTTCATTTCAATACTAGATCGACTGAAACCTTGAATACATTCTTCAAGAAATTCCAGAGTTAAATGAGGTTCTAATTGAGCTAAACGATTACTAATCTCAGTAATAAATAGGGTATTATTCCCGGGTATACACAATCCTTTTGTTTCTAAGAGTTGGCCTTCAATTTTTAAATTAAATGTTTGCGTTAATGCACAGAGTAAGTTATATGCAGCTGAACGTAGATTTGGATCTGAACTGCCAAGATTGAGTAATGCCTAAAAAAGAAAAGCAAAAAAACAGAGATAACACAGAAATGATGAACTATTTTCTGCAATAACTTTTTTTAAGAATAAATTTAATGACCAAATTAAACACTTAGTACATAGGACAGATAACTATATGATTTAGTAATAAAAAGACAGTCGCAGCGAAGAAAATTTTCTTTTCGACGAAGTCATCATCTAGGCTGTACATTCGTGTATTTATATCAAATGGATGGGAAAGTTCCAGAACAATTTCTGGTTAGGGGTTGAATTAATAAAAATTACAATTAGGAATTAGAATGCCATAATAAACAGGGGGATGGGTAAAACTCAAACAAAGTAGCATAATAACTGAGAAAATTGACATTGTGCAATTGGGGTTAGAAATGTAAAAATAACAAAATATACAGGATGTTTGGATAAGAAACTAGTGTGATGAATAATTGTTTATGCACTCAGGGATTAAATATGTAGAAATAGTAAAATGACAAAATAAACAGGAAGTGTGGATATGAAAATATGGTAGGGTAGACAGGGATAAAGACAAACTTAAAATAACATGAATAAACAGGAAGTTTAGATAAGAAAGGCGATGGGGTGGTCATTATTAAAAAAATTTACCTGTTTACGATGGCCATGGCAGGGACAGGGGTTGAATGTATTTCTTTTGGATACAAAGGGTGGGTTTGAGTTTTTGGATAGCTAGTGCCTCAGCTATGCCCAAATGTCTTGATTACACTCCCTTTGATAGGTTTGATTGAATCTTGTATATTACTTTGAAGGATTTTTTTCGAAAGGCGCTGAATGTCCTGAGTTGACCAGATGTTCTGTCACTGAACTGTTTACACGTTTTTGCTCTCCTTTTAAGGAGAACACTACCCAGCCTGGCTAGTAAAAAGGAGCCGAGCCAGAAATAATTCTGGTAAAGAGGAAAGGTTGGGCATGAGGCTAGCAACCCCATCCTGTAAAATAAAAACTGCTACAGAAACTTCAAGCCAACTAGCTTGAAGCCCTATGTTCCACTGGGGAACGTGAAGGAAAAAAAATTTCAATAAGCCCACCATTCTAGGTAGCTCACCCGAATAGTTCAATGGTAACCTTTGCAATGAAAGTGTTCGTCGGGAAGGCCTATGCAGGCTATCATTACCTTTACTTTGAATAATAGTATTCTAGTTAGGTATGTTAATAACTCATTATTTTTCTTTCTGTATTTCATAGTGATCATTTTTAAACCAACTTATGGAAATTTGTTTATACACTCCCCAGGGAAGTCAATTTCCAGTATTTATTTACTTATTTATTTTGTTCAGTAGACAGTGTAAAATATAATTCGCTATATACATTGCGAATAGGCAGAAGTTGGAATTCATGTACTAGCCATTGGATCGAGTCCCAGTGACTGAATGATCTGTAAATTCGCCTTATAACCGTAAGACACTAGTTACTAGTGTCCAATCAAACTACCCACTACAGTCCTACAGGAGGTCAATCGCGAGCCAGCCCGAATAGCTCAGTGGTAACGTCTCTGGCTGCAGCACTGGGTGATGTGGGTTCGAATCTCAGAAGGGAAATGAGTTCCTTCAAGGTTGCAGATACGCCTTGCTGACTGACTGGTGAGTGCTAACTAGCACGAAACCTAGGTCGAGCAAGGCTTCCTGTGCCGATTGCCTCCAACTATCTAATATCATCAAATACAGCAACTGTGTGAACGATAAGAAGCAATAAATTAATAGATCAAGGCAATATGCTGTGAGAGTTAGACTGCATAAACAAAAAAGGGATATCAATATTACTAACTGTCTAACTGTTGTAAACATTCTCGCCTAATACAAACAACATTTATTGCGTCAGACGGAATATGATAACAACTATGCATAGTTTCCTTTTAGAAGCATAAATATATAATATCATATGATTTTAAGCAAATAAAATAAATAAAATATTTGATATTATTCAACCAGTCAAAACTAGTATTTGTTTTTTTATTAGTTTCGACTGATCTAATACATTTTAGAAGTGTTTCTAATGTTTCTCTTGATTTCGGGAAACCTTGAAACATTGAACAATGATCAGTTATGTCGATTGTGACTTTTATTCAGCCTTGTTTCAAGGTTATGATAAATTGACATTTTCACATAGGATGTTAATTAAATTATTTATAAAAGCAACAAATAAGCCAATAAAGAATACTTGAAATGAAAGAATTGATAGATGCGTAATAATAATAATAATCATTATTATTATTTATGTCTTAATTGGTGGATGGTGACTAGCAGTGGAATCCATGATGCGCATTTCGTCCTATTCGTAACTCGTCATCTGGATGTACCTGCATTCCACAGTGAGTGATGGTGTTCCCACCGAGGCTCGAACCCAGTGCCCATAGTTTCAAACACCAGCTAAAGCGTTATCCACTAGACCACTTGGGCCACGAGAGCCACCTCCATCCAATCAAACTAAATCCCTACAAAACCAATACTTGAAAATTATTACTATTATTATTTTTATAACAAAGGGAAGAAAGAAACAAAAACTGCCCGATAAGATGAAAAAAAACCAAACTGACTATATTTAATAATGTGCCTGGGACATCACGTGGACGAATTTTAGCATGAATTGCTGGTGTATCCGGTTGAGATAATGCCCATCTAGTGCGTATATGAATAATTGCTTGAACAATAGAATCGCATGCATCATGTATAAAAGACAAAGGTCCATTATCATTTAATATAGTCAGTGTGAATTGATTATTGTCAACTAAACAAACCTGAAGGAGTAAAAATAAGACAAAAGAAGACAAAAAACAACAGTGTTATGCATTGAAGGGGGCAAGGTGAACAACTGGAAGAATTTAGAAAATTATACTATTCACTTTTAAGTGGTTGACTAAGCGAGTTTTGACATGGAATATTGCATAGAAGTGCAGTAGTTCAAGTTGCCGCCACTCCATGTAGCAGAAAGAGAGTCTAAATAACCATAATGAGTGGAAATTTGTAGGAAAAAGGACAATAACTAAGATTATAGGATTTTGTGGGCATTTGGATCAATTTCAATGTAGATTTCGTTACGAACCAACAACAGTTAGTGATCAATAACAGGTATAATTCACGGGTTATTGAATTCCAACCCAAGTGGTTTAAGAGGTCCCAGGTTCAACCCCTGATGGGGTGTCATGGGTATGCACTGCTGAAGAATCTGAAACAAGGAAGCAACAGCTATCCAGTGCTCTCTGTTTTTTAATGACCTCCAACTGATGTTGGAAGAAAAACATGAGGGTTTAGTGGATCCAGGAGATGACAAAGAGTGAATGCAGCTGAGCCACTCACAATGATTCTGAGCCATATCACCAATAGTCAGTCTTGAAACACGGGTTCTTAGCATCTCGGGGAGCCCAACCAACCACCAGTCGACACTTCCTTACACGGCTCAGTTGTAAGCAGATGACCAGGGTTTCTGAGCATCACTGTTAAAAAGATAAAGGAAGGCATATTCAATATCTTAGCTTTCGGCTAAAACATTCATATTATTCCAGGATGGTATACTAGGATTGAATCTAACTTCAGCTGATGTAATGACTACACATGTTAGTATGGATTCCCGGAATAGCTTTTAGATTCAGTTCATTTGGAAGAAAACTTCGATTTAAGGTGAATCAGACGACCCAATATCTCCCATGAAGGATTTAAAACTGCTCTACAGAAGTATTAAAATGTTATAAAAGTGTATACTCATTTTTTTTCAGCTTCGTGCCCTTAAAATACAAACGCAATCTGATAAAGTGCTTGGTTCACAGAGCAAGAGCAATCTGCTCGGATGAATGTCTTGATGAGAAGCTTAATAATATTAAACGGTTGCTGAGTGAAAATGGTTATCGCGAAAAGTTTATTGATAAGAATATGAAATCAAAGCAGCCCAAGGTACCAACAGTTCCCAAAAAGGCCTTATTCTTACAAATGCAGTTCCTCGGGGACAACATCAGCGAGATAATAACAAAGCGCCTTAGAAATGCGATAAAAAGAGCATTCTCTGCTGCCGAACCACGCTGTGTCTTCAAAATCACCCCTCTTTTGCGTTCGAGAGTAAAAGATAAACTGACTTATTTCGCCTCTTCCATGTGTATCTACCAGTTTGACTGCTCTGTGGAGCTAGTTACATAGGCCGTACAATTAAGCGTGTTTCACGTCCAATTTCCGAACATCACCATGTGTCGTTAAGCAAAGGACAAACAAAATCTATTCGCAGCGCTATTCTATCTCATCTTGTGGATACAGAACACAAGAATGATGTTAACGAGGCAGCTTTCAAATTCATTTACTGCATATCAACAAATCTCAACTTCGCCGTAAGAGTTCCACTATTAAATATTGCTGAGGCTTGCTGTTGGGATCCATATTAAGAAGTCTAATTTTTGCGTTCAAAAGAAGTTAGTTCAGACATTATCCTTACCTTGGCCAACAGCCGAAAGATTCAGGGAATGATTTCGTGTTTTGATTTTACCACCCTGGACTAGTTTTCATTCTAATTCTTTATCAGCCGACATCGTTCGATCAGGAACGTGACAGTTCAACAGGCATAGCCACTAATTTTCTCACCAAACCTAACACTGATCCTTTCAACGTTCCTTGCATTCAGAGGGAAACATAGGGCTTCCAGCCTTCAGCTTTCAAGTTTCAGTAGCGGTGATGTTTCTGGCCTCACGCCCAACCTTTTCGCTTTTCTAGGTTTACTAACGACTGTTAAACTAATTCAGCTTTAGGAATGCATCGCAGGGAATCGGACTTGAACTATCGTAGTGGCTAGCGAGCATTCCGCTGTTGAACCACCAACACACAACACTTAACACTCATCTGTCTATAATTATTATTGGTCTGTTCCTAAGATATTAGATGTTTTGTAATTTTAATGCACAAAAAAGCCAAAAAGTAAATTTTTTTATTTCTTTACCTTCCCAGTGGAACATAGGGCTTCAGGCTGGAGGCTAAGTTTCTGTAGCGGTGGTGATTATTTTTACAGGATGGGGTTGCTAGCCTCATGTCCAACCTTCCATCTTTGCCAGTCTTACTACTGGCTTAGCGAGGTGAAGGAGTGCGTCTGTGGCCGGGGATCGAACCCCGGACCATAAGAGGCGTGGTCGGCGAGCACTCTACCACTGTGCCACCGACGCACCAAAAATAAATAAAATAATCTAATTATTGGATGTAATTAATGATACATAATTTCAGAAGTGTATAAAACGTAGTATATAACTCTTATTTCCTTAAACTGAATAGCACAATATTCTTCAGTAGTTCGTAACACTGTACAAGTACACTGGCATAATTATATTCAAATTTTAATCCAAGCATTGTAATCTGTAATCTGAAATAGCTTATCAAAATTCCGGTTACCATCGGCCCTGTATACAAACAACTCTTCAGATTGAATTTTGAATAAAAATAAACAGAAAAATAAAATCTATCCCATCAGTTTTAGACTCATTTGATTCGAGTTATTGTCATTTGGTTGATGTGGTGGCTAGCAGTGAAGTGCAGGATGCGCGCCTCATTCTCTTTGAAACTCGACAGATGGACATGACTGTCTCCTAAGTGACTGACTGGTGGGAGATTCTCATTGAGACTCAATCCCAGCATCTATGACTCCAAACGTTGAAGCATCATCTACTAAGCCATTGGGTAATAAGAACCACCTCTTGTACAGATTACAAATTTTTAAAAATCATAAATTCAAAAATGTCTTTTTAGGCTACATATACTGCTGCACATTCCATACTCGCATTGACACGCTGTCATACCTTACAATAATAGTACTGATAGTAATAATAGTAATAGTGATAATAATAATAATAGTAATAATAATAGAAATAATTATGAAACAAAGTACACTTATTACATACTTCTTCAATTTCTGATGCATAATATACATCATTTAAAATTACTGAATGACCAAGAACTTTGGTTTTTTCAGTTGAGGTGACTTGAATAGCATTCGTGCACACCTAATAAAATGGGCAAAAAGAAGTTAAACAAAAGTTGAAATTACCAGATGATTAAAAAATGTGATCTTTCGGTTATTCTTTTTCGTTTTTTATTCCTTTACTTTCCCAGTGGAACATAGGGCGGCTTCAAACTAGATCTATGAAGTTTCGGTAGCAGTGGTATTTATATTTACAGAATGGAGTTGCTAGCTTCATACCCAACTTTCCCTCTTAACTAGTCTTATCACTCACTGGCTTAGCGACAAAAAGGAGTGCGTCTGTGGCCGGGGCTCGAACTCCGAACTACTAGCATGATTGGCGAGCATTCTATCGCTATGTCACCAATGCGCTCTTATCAATCATAAATTATTATACTGTCAGGTTAACATCCTATGAGTATATATATTTACCAGTTGTTGGGTATGAAATAATTAGATATCTAGGCTTTTATATGTACAGCGATCTGCTACAGAACTGACGAAAAACGAAACACACACGGAAACTGAAATAAACACTATAATAAGAAACCTTATGTGGTTTACTAGCCGGTTTTAGGGCAGAAAAAGAAGGCGGGTTGGAGACGTTGGGTTAGCAACCCTAATCGCTACAGAAAATCTAGAACAAATAAAGCGTTAACTTATTCTTTCTTAGCTGGAATCCGGATGACTCCTCAATTAGAGGAGGAGGAGGAGGAATGATACCAACAAGTGAAAACATTCTAGAGGCCAGTCGGCTGACATATCTTCTTTCAATGGAAGTGTAACAGCGTAAACAACAACTATGGATTTAGTAGTAATTAAATGAACCATGGACGTGGGGTGGTGGGATTCACCCTCGCGGCAAACACTTTCCCAATAAAATCCTGATTATTCTCATATATGCTTAAAGATGATTAGTTCAGGGCCTAATAGAGGCGAAGAAAAAGATGCTACAATCAAGGTTTTGTGAAAGACAAATTAGTCAGAATTCAGTTCCAAACTTCTTGAAAGGGAATAGTAGAAACTTTTGTTCATAAAAAAAGGGAGGAGAATTTTTTTTACATGAATTAAAAGTGATTTGTAATTAATCATGAATTCATTGTGAAGATGGCCAGAAGACTGATTAATAAAGAAAGAATATTCTTTTTGATAAATTCGCCATCAGGTTCTACACTCATAATGACCATAATAGTTACAGAATTATTGTTATTAACAACATTGTTTTAAATTAAATTAATAGTATCAACATTAATATATGTGTAAAACTTGGGCACTGTGGTAGTAAGTAATTCCATATTAGCTTGTTTATTAGATGTATCACACAGTGAGTGAAACAGTATTATTTACTGGATGACAAAGTTTCGAACACAATTTATTATTGTTCATAATCATTCCATCAATTATAATCACACGACTTCGAAACTTCAGTTTTATAGTTTTCTTTGTTCCCTCCTATTCGTCGTAGGGGTAGTAGAATTTTCCAGATGTCCAACTGGACAGATGTTGAATCATTCCTATTACACGTATTTGCAGTTGATTCGATAAACGAAGCTTCCGTTATCAATCTCTCCCTCCACCTTGCTGTTACATTAGATTTGAAAACTGTCATCTTATCCCATCCAGCCTATTGTATGGTTGTGTGTAATTGCATGTAGTGAGTGGTATAGCTGAACTATTCTCTAGATTTCTTATCTTATTCGGGTCAACCAATCTAGATTCTGCAAGGTTTTTATGCTCGGTATCTGACTCACTGACCCTGTTCTACTACTTTGACCTATGTATTTGACCTGACAATCATCGCAGACAGGGTATTAGATAAACTAAATTGTTTTGTTTTAAAGGCTCCACAGGATCCTTCAACCGACAAAGCTTGTTTGTAATTGAGTTGGTGGGTTTGAATACCAGCCACTTTTATTCTGCCTGTTAAGAATTCTGCGTAAGGTTTCCGAGGTTCCTTCCTTGTATGGAATTACTACTGATGATTTAGATTCTCTATTGTTGGTGTTGTCTTGTGCATGTTTGTCATGCATGTCGTCATTAATATTACTATTATTATTATCACTATCACTACTATCATTATTTATTTTATTTTTACATTTCCTTACATATTTTCTGACTAATTTATCAGGGTAATTATTAAGTTTCAAAGCTTCTTTTATGTGTATCACTTCCTGTCTTAGATTTTCCTTGGTACTACTTAGTTTTTGTGCTCTGTCACTTAAACATTTCACCATCCTATTTCACTGACATAGGATGGGATGATCGGAAGTCCAAATATCTGTTTGAATGTGTGGGTTTCCTGTAAACACTAGTGTTTAACTTCCCATCTTCTTTCCTTTTTACGCTACAATCTAACATTGGAAGTTCCCCTTCCTGACTTTCCAATTCATAAGTGAATTGAATCGCCTCCACCTTTGAGTTAATGTGTTCGAAAAATCTATCTATATCCTGTGTTCTAAGTACAGTGAATGTGTCATCTACATACCTCCACCATACTTTTGGGGTGGGTGCACTACATGCAGTTACACACAACCATACAATAGGATGGGATAAGATGACAGTTTTAAAATCTAATGTCACGGGGTTGAGGGAGAGATTGATAACGGAAGCTTTGTTTATCGAATCAACCGCAAATACGTGTAATAGGAATAATTCAACACCTGTCCAGTCGGATATCTGGAAAATTCTACTACCACAACGATGACAAATAGGAGAGAACAAAGAAAACCATAAAACTCAAGTTTCGAAGTCGTGTGATTATAATTGATGAATGATTATGAACAATAATAAATTGTGTTCGAAACTTTGTCATCCAGTAAATAATACTGTTTCACTCACTGTGTGATAAACAAACTAATATGGAATAGTATCAACAGGTTACATTTGAAAAGCAGCCTTAGTAAGAGAAAGATAACGTGCGTTAATATAACACTAAACTGATCAATAATCAGATAAATTAAGGCAAGTAACTCAGAATTCATGCATTTATAGGCTCGACAGTGGGGACAGGATCTGCTTCTTTCTACACACAAAGCTCCGGTTGACTTAGACGAATTGAAACAGCCGCTGCTGTTTGGAATATTCGGTGTCTAAAGATCTTTGGTAATTTATTTGATACCCGATAGATGATAGAAGAAGGTTCTTCAGTGCTACATTTGTGGCCTGTTTGCGCGAGGTGGTTCAATACAGAACTGTTGACGGTTTTAACAACACGCTTATTTAACCACACTGCTAGGGTGTCTTCAAGCACAAAAAATTAGGTTCCTGAAGCAACCGGCCAAAATAACTTGCTACACAGGAGCATACTATCTCTTACCGATACTGCTTTTCAAATATAATCTGTCAATACTATTGATTTTATTGCAGTTTAAAATATTAATGCTGCTAATATCAATATTTCTTTAATTTTTACTGTCATATAAATAAATATAAAACCTGATGATGAATTTATAGGAAACAATATTTGTCTTTGTTCACATTAATCAGTCTTTTAAATTATTGATTAGTCTAAAATTGAAGAAAATCAACCGTTTACGTGAAGTTATATATATATATATATATATATATATAATATATACATACTTGTTTAGAGTTTTTCACTCACTTTTATAGCTACTTTTGTATCTTTGTGTGATAATTTCAAAGCTCCATTGAATACACGTAAATCTTCCTCCAGAACTAATGTTCCAGCTGGTAGTCTTTGTTGATCAGGTTCAATGTATTCATTTAAACGTGAAGGATGATCAATAAAAATCAACTTTCTGGAACCCTGTTAGGGGATAAAATAAAAAAAGATTTATATTTCCAATTTTTAAATTAGTAATAAGTGAAGAGGTGAGTGAAAGTTGCTACTGTACACATAAATGGAATGACTCTTCAATCAATTGTTGAAATGACATGAAAAGTGAAACTCAAATTTTCTTCACAGTTCATACGAGTAAGTAATCAGTAGAATAAAGTATAATTATATCTCAATGGTTTACACACAATGATAATTTTTGTTATTGGTAATATTTCGAGCAAAATTACTGCCCATGTTCACACCACTGTTGGAATTGTTTTGTTTCTTAATTGACACATTTATGATTTGTACTCATATATATATAGTTCATTTTGTTTTCCTCATTCATGTTTTTTGTATTCAGAATTATATTCCACGTTCAGTCATGACAACAACATATTTCACATTCGAAGGGAAAATATATCAACGAAATGAAGGAGTAGCTATGGGATCGCCTATCTCACCAATAATAGCTGACATATTCATGGATTTTTGGGAAGAGAATACACTTAAACCATTCAGGTCATCATTAAAATATTGGTGGACATATTTAGACGACAAGTTAGCAATAATGAAAAAAGAAACGATGTTGAGAAATTCTTCTCACATACATAAACAGTCATATCGACTCGATAAAATTCACTATGGAAATAGAGAATGAAATTGGGGAACTGCCTATGTCAGACTGCAAAATACGAAGAGTAACAGATAGTAGCATAAAAACGACACTACATAGAAAAACTATACAGTCTGGAAGATTCCTTGATTATCACTCAGCTAATCCACTCACGGTAAAACGAAGATTAATACAAGGTCTTTCAGAGAGAATACGTAGACTCACAACAACACCAGAGGACCAGTGTAAAGAAATAAACGTCCTATTCAAAATGCTACTCGAAAGCAACTACCCTTGAGAATTTATAAAAGATAATATAAAAAAGAGGGTAAAACGGGAGAATGACAAGATGGAAGAATGCAACAAAACAGTCACGATACTGTACAAAAATGGTACATCAGAGGCAGTTCGAAGAAACCTCAAAAATATTGGGATTCACACAACATTTAAACCGATGAATCTAATCAAAAATAAAATAAATCAACTGAAAGATCCCATAAAAATGATGGATAAGAAACAATGTGATTTACAAAATATCTTGTGCTGAGTGTCCTACTGACTATGTGGGTCAAACATCCAGATCACTCAAAATAAGGGTGAATGAACATAAGCGCCTGTCTAAGATCAACCAACAGGAACACAAGGTTACAAGAATTTGGAAAAAAAATTCATCTATAGCTGCACATGCATGGGACAAAAACCACAATATCGATTGGAACAATGTTTGTATTCTAAAAACTAATATGAACAAATTGAGAGACTTATAACAGAATCGATATTCATTAAGGTCACACCAGATACATGTAATAAGGGTGACTCAGTACAACTGTCAACAACCTGGTATTTAATTCTGAATACACAAAAACGAATGAACAAAAAAGTGAACTCTATATTTGAGTACAAATCATAAATGTGTCAATTAAGAAACAAAACAATTCCAACAGTGGTGAGAACACAGGCAGTAATTTTGCTCGAAATATTACCAATAACAAAACTTATCATTGTGTGTAAACCATTGAAATATAATTATACTTTATTTGATCTAATCCACAATGCTTAAACTTTTTACTGACATCAATCAGTAGAAGTTGAGATTTAACTTAGTCAAGGACCATTGGATCGGGTCCCAGTGGCTCAATGGTCTACGAGCTCGCCTTGTAACCAGAAGGTCCTGGGTTCGAATCCCGGTGGGCGCGTACTGATGAAGAGTCCCAAACTAGGACGAAACAGCTGTCCAGTACTCCCAGGGTTTCCAGTGGTTCTCTAACTGATGTCACCTCATGATGAAATCCTCCATACAATTAAACAAAATCCCTACCAAACCAATACTTGAAAATTAGTCTAATAAATTAAAGAATTCAAGATCCATTGCCGTATTAACCTTGATTACTGATCCATTTAGAAAATTGTTTCGCCCAACAAAATAACAGTAGTCAGCACACAGTGAGAATTACTCAACAGCATTCAGTATACTTAAGTCACGCAAATAATCTCTGGTTACAGTAAGCATGATACAAATTCTTTGAAGATAGATGAAAAATAAAATAAGTTATTTTCTCTAACTAACTGAATCTTTTGACACTAAAGAACAAATTCATCAGTGAGCTGTTATTAATATTTTCATTAAGTTACTGATAACTTCGAGAAAACAAACCTTAACCAAGCAGGACTGTTGATACAAGATATGTTACTATGCTAATGAAATAAATCAGTATAAATTAAGTACCTAAATCCCCATTCTTTAATAATCCTATAAGTTCGAATAATTTAGTAACATTTTCTCGAACATCACTCCAAAAGAGAAATCATACGGAGGGACCATACTGCCGAAAATCGTTATTGTACTGTTAAAAATTAAGACTGTTCAGAAGTTTTCTTTTCTATTTATAAGTACTCTCTTCTAAGTTGTATGCTTCATACAAAGAGTTGTACACGTTCTCATTGACTTTGAAAAGGCCTTCAACAGCGCTGATGATGAGTTAATTTGGAAACTACTGAAACACCAATAGAATGCGATGCACCAAATCTTTATCGACATCATTCAATAGCTATGTAACTATGCTACACATCAACCTAATGTACAACGTAAAACTCAACGGAGCCTTTGAAACGAAGACAGGAGTAACACAAGGCTGCCTGCCTATTATCTCCGATGATATTTCCAATTGTTGTGAACTACATTATGCGGAAGACTGTAGCAGGCAGAAAGAAGACAGGACTACGTTGGGTTAACAAGAAAACTGCAGAAGATCTGGACTTCGCGGACAATTTTTCATCTCACGTCATATAAACTCGAATATCTGCAAGAGAAGAGGTAGGCAGCAAACAGAAGACTTCAAGTGAACATAGAAAAGAGGGGGATAATGAAGATAACTAACCAACTAATAACAACAAGTGCCAATCACTATTTTGGGTTCGAACCCCAATAGGTGCGTACTGACGACGATACCCGAACCAAGACGAAACAGCTTTCCAGTACTCCCTGGTTTTCAAAGGTTCTCTAACTGATAATTAATCCTCGGTCAAATTTGAAATAAAACTTGTGGTTGAAAATAAGGCAGAAGAATGGGGTAGGGATTTAAAGTGTTAGGCATCACTGAACATAGAGGATAAAGTTAATAAAGTGACCGGAAATATTTCTTCTGAATATACAAATCATGTGTTCTAGTAGAGATTGTCACTGCTTTATCCAACCATACAGGTACATATTCGAGCGCATATAAGTGAAGCTGTATAACTATTTAATTAGCTACACAGGTGCATTATTCGAGTAACCGCTGTTACAAACAACACAACCCATGCTTATTTATAAGATGCTTTCTTTCCATAATTTGGACATCATTGCAACTTGGCGTGAATTTATTGGCTATCTACCGACCTTTAGCATTACCCTTAACTGACTGTTTCCCTTCACCTGAAATATTGGTTGTATCTTTCTGAGCGATAGTTTATTCACTGGAAAAAGAAGCAACATATATGCAACATGTGCATTCAATAAATAAATGGATCCAGTCTTTTGATTTCATTTCATTGAAAGTTGGCGTCGATATGAGTTAGTCATAACTCTGTAAGCATCGTCGATATTGTTAACTAACATTACTACTCCAGCCAGGAGTCAACAAATATCGAACGACACATGTTAAAAAAACTACTGAGTGACACTCAGTGTTCGAGTGAAACTCAAATGACAAACAACAAGTTATGTGTAGGTGTCTCAGGGTGACATAGAAGAGATCATGTGAGGAGAGGAGATGAATCCTAATCGACAGTCGTGGAGCTAGCTAAGAAAGCCTTTGGAGAACACGGTGAAATGGAGATATGTTCCACTCGGAACCCAAACGAATAATAATAATACTATTAATAGGATGGAGGATTTCATCATGAGCTGACATCAGTTAGAGAATCACTGGAAAACCTGGGAGTACTGGACAGCTGCTTCGTCACACTAGTTTGGACTCTTCAGCAGTACGTGCCCTAGTAGGAAGTCGTGACCAGTAGGGTACAGAAGGTTGAAGATGAGGCAGTAACTCATCGAAGAAGACATTGCGAAATGGTAGCGCTATGTCGTGAATTGGCAGAAGTTAGAATTCATGGACTGGTCATTGGATCGGGTCCCAGTGGCTTAATGGTCTACTAGCTCGCTAGCCTTGTAGCCAGAAGGTCCTGGGTTCGAACCCTGGTGATAGTGGTTGCGTACTGATGAAGATTCCCAAACTAGTGTGACGAAACAGCTGTCCAGTACTCCCAGTTGGTTTTCCAGTGGTTCTCTAACTGATGTCAGCTCATGAATACTATTAATAGTCCAGTTTAGTCATTTTGTGTTATACTGTTAATGTATTTTTCTTCGTAATTGTTCATATATCATTATTTATGCATATTTTTCATCTATACTGGATTATACAGTTAAACTCAAAAGTTTTCCACCAACTAACAACACTGACCTAGTTTTAGTATAAAACACATGCAAGATAATGAATGTAACATACATCTTGACCACTAATTGTTGCAGTGTTTGTTGATTGTTTTTTTTTGGCTTTTCAGAAAGCAACACATTCTAGATTTGGACAAATGAGTTAATAAGCTTAATTATCATATTTTTAAATACATTCCAAAATCTAACATGTAAGAATACTATATATATATATATATATATATATATATCACAATGTTATTCCTGTTACAAACGTATATAATAATTGTAACTAGCATATTATAGAGTCAGAATATGCTTGGTGTAATTCACTTCATCCATTGATAATATTTGTAAATGGCTTGTTTGTTTTGTTTGGGTTTTTTTCACTACAACCGATCACTCACAGGCACACCAAACCGATTCTTGATACATACACAAATACATATTTATATTCAACTTACTTTAAGTGGTGAGAAAAATCGATCGTGTATTTTGGTATATTCACGAACCCATGAATTACAATTGTAGATATAAGCAGCAACAAGATATTCACGTAGAACTGGTCCAATAATATTAGCCCATTTATTTAAAAGATCATTCTGTAAAATACAATAACCAAGTTGGAAATCAATTTCAGAAAATAAACAGTACAGATAGCAAACAATACACGAAAAAAAAGAGTCATTATTACACATTTAATTGTATCACATGTGTCAATGTCTACTATGACTATTATTGTTCCCCTTGCGTTCCGAGTAGAACATAGGGCTTCAATAGCACACCTCACCTCTGTTGTATTCTCTGTGGTCCTCTTCAGCTGGCTATAGACGATTGCTCATAATCTCTCATCTCCTCCTCATACGATCTCCAACTTGTCACCATCAGACCAACGCCCATCTCTTTGTTCACCATTCGGATTCCACTCGAGTGATAGCCTAGTGCACGATGTAATCCAACAGTCCCATCAGCTGATCCGTCTCCATTTTCCTCACTATATCTGTTAATCATGAGCTTCTTGGTTGCTTCGTTACACTGAAGAGTTTTTTGCTGCGAATTCTAACTACCCAGTGATTTGCTCTTCAGTATGGAGCCAGTGAAGGCCGTTGTTGTTGATAAAAGTCTGTGACTTGTTGGAAAAGCTTTCGTAACACGAGCCGCCAAGTTTCTAACCCATATAGAAAAAAAAACGACTGACTTAACACTGGTGTTGAAAATCTGAACCTCGTTTTTTATGCTGAATTAATGTAGAAGATTTCCAAACTGATTTCAGAGTGATGAAGGTCTGTCTTGCCTATCTGATGAACCTGGTTTTGACATCCGCCTGTAGTTGAAACGATGTTTTTTAGATAAGTGAAGGAATTGACTGACATCTTTCAAATGTCTTTCGTTGGTAGCGGTTGGCGCTTGTTGTTGTTGTTAGTCACCGTGTATCTTCATCACCTCCATCGTCTCTATGTCCACTTGAAATTCTTACGGTCTTCTCTGCCTGCCTCTTCTGCCAGTTTGTTTGTTTTCTCCTGTAGATCTTTGAGTAAGTTTGACATTAGACATCGATCGTCCGCCAACTACAGGTCTTATAGAGTCTTCTTATAGGTAGTCCAATATATTCCCGTCTTCTCGCTCCCCACTCACGGTGTGCTGTATAATCCAGTCTACTACAAATAGGAATATCATCGATGATAATAGGCAGGCAGTCTTGTCTAACTCCTGTATTCACTTCAAAGGCTTCTCTGAGATTTCCACTGAGGATCACCTGACACGTGGAATTGTCATATAGCTGTTGAATGAGATAGATAAAGATTTGGTGCATCGCATTCTATAGTGTTGAAGTAGTTTCCAAATTACTTTACCATCAATACTATATAAGGCTTTTTCGAAGTCAGTGAAGTTGAGGTAGGGATTTGACTGCCATTCCATGCCCTATTTGATGATGATGAGTTTAGTTGCAGTCTGATCGGCATATGATTTACCTGTCTTGAAACCAGCTTGTTCTGGACAGAATTCTACATCGACTGCATGTTTTATTCTCTCCAGAATGACAATAATAATCTTTATTACATTAAATCATGTCATATATGGTAATTTATTAATGTCTTTAATTCAATAGTGAATGCTACTAATGCGGATTTAGATGGGAATATTTACCTACAGTGGATGTGAGGGGATTCGAACTAATCATATCAATAAGTAGTACATACCATTACTCATTAATATTGGTTTCCTTAAAAGTGTTGATGAGGCTTTTCGATGAATAACAAAAGCCAAGAAAATCTGGTTCAATACTCCTGCAAAGAAACTTCACTCAACATCTAATACTGAAAACAATGGCCAAGTTAAACTTTAAGCTACCAATGGAGTGCGTGCGCACCAGTGACCTTAAAACGCTCACTGAGCAAGTTAGTGAAACTTGGCAAATTATGTTGTCATCATCAATAAAATATGCTCATCGAAGTGTTATGCTCCTAAATGGGATATCTGGCAAGTTTCAGCTTAGGTTTGGAAAAGATTAAGTTACTCCTTAAGCCAAGGTTATCCTAAAAAAGGCGACAGTAAGTTTGGTTCCAGTTAGATTAAAATTAGTTTAGTAATATCTTCACGTTAGGTTTAGGTTCAGGAAAGATTTGGGTCATTGTTAGGGTTAGAAGGCCTAAATAATCATATGCATAAAATGTGGGTAAATTTATCTGTTGATATAAGAATAGAAAATGTGCAGTGTGGTAGGGTATAATTCTATTGTGAGTAAAATTTATTTTGATAAAGTCTCAGGGTGTTATACAGTAATATTTACTGATGACGTTTCGAGCACAATTTTTGCTCAGTATATATTACTGTACAACACTATGAAACTTTATCGAAATAAATTTTACCCACAATGGAATTATACTCTGTTGATACTCCAAACTAAAACTGATAGCTATTTTTATCACATGTGAGAGGAAGCTATCTTCTGTAACACTTTTATACAGTTTTTATGCATTTGTTTTCATAAATATATGTATTCCACACACAAAAATGCCTCCTTCACGTGATTGGTGCGTTCGAAGTCATTCGCTGATTGGTAGTTAGTGGTGCTTAAAGTTTAACTTTGCCAAACCAACCAAGAGCATTTTTATGTAGCTTCATTTCTTCTAATGATCTTATTGCATACTCTGTCAACAGACGTTGAATAACACTTTGGAGTAGTAAGCTGCATTGCTTCCCATTCAACAAAAAACTGATGAATAGTCTGTGAATAGGGCTAACAGTAAATCTATTCATCATTATAGTTACACTTTTCTAATATAAAAAAATAGTGAAAATGGTGACAACAGGCGAATTTTACCTACAATTCGTAATTATGCAAATTAACTCTCAATTTACACAGTTCAAGAAGATTCCTTCATCATTATAGTTTCCTTTCGAAATCGAGATTATTCACATCACAATGAATGTGATCTGCTTCATGTTATGAATAGTAACCAAGATTAAATGCCTAAAACTATGTACTACTGTGGTGAGAGCTGTCTGCTAGCGAAAATTGTAGTCACCAATTTACGTTAATGTCACGAGATAGGAAAATAACAAAGCCTAACCTTGAGGAACTCAACAACCAATCACAGAAGACTTAGCGTGGGCGGATACGATTCACAGATATATCAACGGACTGTTTAAGAAACGACAACAAAGAGATGACAGAATAACCTTCAGCAGGAAAACAACCAATCAGAAGACACTGCTTCTCTGCTAACAATAACGAATAATAATGTACATAAAAATGTATAAATATCTGTTGATTTTCTCAATAAACAATCTGTTGCCTGACCCTTGTCTTCTGTCGTTACACCACTACTGATTGATTCAGATGGGTTATTGTAGATACTACCCACATCAACCAGTAGTGTTTTCTGGCTAGCGAAATCGAAGTGATGTAAACACATGATGGCTGTTTTGTTTACTTAAGGAAGAGCTCATCGGTGGTGTATCCAGTTCAGTACAGCTCAGCTCATTCCAGAGAGCCAAATCATTTCACACTACCTGATTTCTGATTGGCTAATTGAGCAAACAGGTGAAACTGGTGCGAAATCAAATTTCTGGCGAATTCATTCACCTAGCTGTACAATCGCAATTATATGTAATTCTTTTTCTCTTGGTGTGTCTGTGTGCGTGTACATTTACTTTGTAAAATAGGAATAAAAATTCCCTTGAAGTATTTTTTCATAACTGTGTTTTTGAAATATATTTTGATGACGTTGATCAAATAATGCATCCTATTTTACGAATAATAGCCAACAAATACTTAGACGAAAACAAAATTCTTTGAATAACAAAATATATTAAGGAATTTATTTATAATCAGGGAAAAACTAAGGACGGTGTTCAGCAAATAAATAATTCTTTTTAATAATAATATAATATGTGAAGGATAAACTATCGCCATTACGTGTTTGGTATTTGGAAGTCTGATGACCGCGAAAATTGAACTACTTTGTTTTTCTAAGTATTGGTTTTTGTAGGGATTTTGTTTGATTGGTTGGAGGATTTCATCATGAGGTGACATCAGTTAGAGAACCATTGGGAAATCTGGGAGTACTGGAGATCTGTTTCGTCCTAGCTTGAGACTCTTCATCAGTACGTACCCACCACCAGGGTTCGAACCCAGGACCTTCTGGTTACAAGGCTAGCGAGCTAGTAGACCATTAAGCCACTGGGACCCGATCCAATGGCCAGTTCATGAATTCTAACTTCTAACTTGTGTTGTAGCAGATAACGTGCAACGAAGAAGTAGACTTTCAGACTTCAGTGAAGCAGACTAATTAAAAGACTAAAAACTAGAGTTATGTTAAAAGCTAAATTGTTGAAGACACTGTCTATCCTTTAACAGGCTTCTATGGGTGTTGTAGGCTAGTTTTCCACGAACGCGATGCTGAACATTACCCGTTTTGGTTTAGGAAGGGTGAACCTAGAATGGCAAAGTCTTCCATTTCTGAATATCATCCTGATTTAGGTAACTTAGGTTAAAGTAATCTACAGAGCTAATGATAACGAATCTGAAACTGTTCGTTTTCGTCACCTATTGTACAGCCAAAGCAGTAGTCAAACAAACACAAGAACATAAATTATGTAATCAAAGACTTTTTTTAAAACAACTTTCTTGACTTTGATAGCAACAACATTCTTTCTGTTTAATTTAATCTCACTTCACTTTATCTTCTTTTTCAACGTTCTGGTAAATGGATATTTTCACCTCTCTTTCATCTGATTACGTAATGTCGAAAGTTTCCATTGTGTATGATCATTATTGTTCGGAATAGTGTTTAATATTATATATTGATTGATTTTTGTTCAAAAATGAACTCTGTGCAAGTATGTTAAAATTATTTCTGTAGATATACTACTTAATAATGACTTTGGCCTGTAAGCAAGCAGCTGATGAGAAGCCAACGAAATAAACACTGATGGTACCATTTTATTCTGCACAAACTACTGTTGTTCTTGCTTTATTCAAATTATTTTAATCTTTTGACAGCACCTAACCCACTTTAAACCTGCCAATATCAACTCATTTTTTTCCTAGCCCATTATAATTCTGTAATTCCTTCCCACTTGGGGAAAATCATGTCAGTTAATTTGATCATATGTGTAATGAATGATGCAGCAATTTTCAGTACTACTGAAATCCTTTCTAAGTAATATAAATATACAAATATACAGCTTGAAAATATGCAATTGCCGGAAGGAAATATTTATTTGCCTTATTCATAGGGCAAAAAAAAATATCCTGATTTAAACCAATACAAGCTTTATTTTGAGTCTTCAGATCTAAAAGGCTTGCTGCAAATTCAACAATAAAAGCCAATCAACACGCAATAGGGCCGGTTTTATCTTTTTTTTAAGCAGAAAAATTTGCATAAATTAACTATGACTAACCTTGAATCGATTCTCCACAGATGCATGAGTGAAATCAATCACAACTTCAAATGGCTTATTACGATAAGCATCGAGTGTCATTGATACTAAGCATATAATGAATGGATATTCTACGCGTTGATACTCTCGTGATCTATTTGGAAAAGAAGAAACAAAAAAATGCATAAACCATAAAATGTCAACAAACAACAAAATGCTTAGTTCTCCTGAGTTATAAAGTCACAGAAATGATAAAAATAAATGATAAGATATTTATCTATTTTCGATTAAATTAATTAGCTTTACGTATTGTCATTGCTTGTTCACTAGTGGTGGAATGCCCACCAGCCACATACACGGTTGTCATTCGATTTCTGGCAGATGCACGACAAAACCTTGCCTACTGATATAAGTATAAAACTTGGACACTGTGGTAGAGTATAACTCCATTATAGATAAGATTTTATTTTGATAAATCACACAGTGGTGTTATACAGTAATATTAACTGATGCGAACACGTTCCGAGACAAACTATTGCCACTCATAATCATATCAAGTCACTCACTCACACAACCATATTTTACTTCATTCATATACATGAGTGGAATTGATGATTAGACATTTGAATAAAAATCAACACAGGATAATGTACATTCAGAAATAATAATATGAGTGTTATTGCTCGAATATAATCAGATGGGAAACAAAACGAGTGTTTTTATAGTCAAAATAAGTAAATTGTTAGAATGTTATAATGTACGTGAATTGAAATAGAATTTTAAGATTATTTATTATCCTCCTCTGATTTGACTGACTGACTGGTGGTAATTATATCTTCCATACATATCTGTGATATTTGCATTGAGTCATTTCTGTTGCATGTGTTGTGTTGGGTGTAGGTAGACTCGATGAACCAGGCAGGATTCAGTAATCAACCTGTATCGCTCTCCACCTACATAGATTACTTCTCATAATTTTAACCCTCTCCCACCCTATTGTGTGGTTGAGTGTTAATGCATGCAGTGCAATTTCTGAGTTTTTTTCTAAATTACTTATCTTCTCGGGGTCAACCATTCTTTCTTTAGCTAAATTCTTATGTTCCGACAATCTGACTACTCCGACTTACTAGTCTAACTTATGTAGTTGACCTCACTCACAGTTATTGCAAGGTATTTTGTAAATTATATTATTTTGTTTAATTGGGTCTAAAGGGCCTTTTAGTCTACAGAGCTTGTCTCTGAGTGAGTTTGTAGGTTTGAATGCCACTCTAATTCCGCTTTATTGAGATTGATTTTTATTCAAATGTCTAATCATCAATTTCACTCATGTATATGAATGAAGCAAGGAAGTTGTGTGAGTGAGTGACTTGATATGATTATGAGTGGCAATAGTTTGTGCTCGAAATGTGGTCGCATCAGTTGATATTACTTACTGTATAACACTGTGTGATTTTTCAAAATAAAATCTTATGCAGTTAAAATCTTGCCTAACTGGCAGTAGGCAGGGTCAAGAAGAGATTAATATCTAAGTTACTGACACTTAAAGGCTCAAAGTTGAGTCCTATGTTCCAATCAGAACAAAACAAATTTTTTTTAAATGTATTGTAAGGCGGAATCAACATGGTAGCTAGAAATGTTATCATTTTTTCATTGCACTGAATTTTTTTTTGTCAAGACTTTAATAATCGTTGTACCTAATAATAGGTTGCAAACATTACAGATACATAGTATTCACTGTAGTATTAAATCTGTAGTAACATGTGATCTTCTCTACTTGTTTTTGATTTTTCTGGATATTCATTATTTTAATTTAGATAATGTTTAGTTGACATGTATAGGTTTCACTGTACTTTTACCTCACTTCATCTCCTTCTTACCTTATCTTCCCACAATATAATATCACATATCAATAATCCATTTTTGGTTATTGTTTATGTTACACTATTTTCATAATGTGCTAAAATTATTAAATATCCTTTCAGTTGAAATAATTTTGAGGTATGTTACATTATTTCAATATATATATATATATGAATCATTCCTCCATCTAAAATTCCTCCATTATCCCAGAACTTGGTTCCATAGTTATCTACATGAAATTTTACTTTTTTAATTAAACGAAGATTACCAATGGAATGTTGTTACAGTTCATACAGTTTATTTTGTAAATGATATTAATTTTATCTTCTTTTCTGTTGGATCTTTCGTCAGACAATAATTTTTATTCAGTTTATCTAGATTATTTTAATAACTTAAATAATTCAATCTGATTCGGCGCTCAAGTTATTCCAAAAATTCGTAATATCTAATGTTGGAATATATTAATGTTCAGATTTTTTATGAATTTCTTTGGTTAGTCTTGTTGGTGTTATAACATGACTTTAAACACCTTTTTGATTATAGCTTGATTCCACACCGTACTTTTGCGTCGGTAGCAGAGCGGTTAGGACTCTCACCGACCATGCACTTGGTCCCGGTTTCGGTCCCCTGCCGATGCATACCCGATATCAATTATTATTATTCCCTCGGGTTCCTAGTGGAACATAAGGCTTCAACTGTACGTCTCCACTTGCTTCTGTCTTCTGCTGCACTTTTCACCTGCATCCATGTTAGTCCATACTGTTTCAATTCCTCTTCACACGATCTCCTCCATGTTACCCTTGACTTCCCACTCGTCGCTTCCCTTTCGGGTTCCACTCGAGCGTTGGCCTGACGCGCGATGTCACCCAGCGGCCTCCTCAGCGAGTGAGTGTCCAATCCATCTCCACTTTCTCCTGAACATTTGTTGAGCGATTGGTTCTTGTTTTGTTTGTTCCCATAGTTTCTTGTTGGTGATTCTGTCCGGCCATCTGATCTTCAGTATAGAACGAAGACAGTTGTTGATAAAAGTCTGCAACTGGCTGTTGGAAATATTCTTTGTGACCCGCCAAGTTTCTGATCCGTATAGAATAACTGACTGACTTGACGTTTGTATTGAAAATCCGAATTTTGTTGTTGATGCTGAGTGACGAAGATTTCCAGATTGGTTTCACCCATAATGGTCCGATTCACATGCTGAATTCATACTTTGATGATTTTTTTTCAGATTTCCATACACAAGTATAGTGATAGAATGTGATGTTTCATACTTCCTTTAACAGTAATTACTTTGCAATAAAGAGTCTATCTTTCCCATATCGTTAAATAGTTCTGCGTCTTAACCTTACTGACGCACTTAAATATTACTCTATTATACCATTACTGTTTATTCATCTGTTCATTGGGATATGAATTTGTGAATTTCTTATAGAAAATTTCAATGAAATGGTATTAAGAAAATATTTCTAAAATACATGCTAGTGGGCGCTGTTGAAAGGGAACGCATTCTCTGGGAGGATTTGCAACGGTCTATACACGGTATAATGCTCGCCAACCACGCCTTCACTTGGTCCGGGATTCGATCCCCGGCCACCGACGCACTCCTTTGCCTCGCTAAGCCAGTAGTAAGACGAGTAAAGAGGGAAAGTCGGGCATGAGGCTAGCAACCCCATCCTGTAAAAATAAACACAACTGCTACCGAAACTTCAAGCCTCTAGCTTGAAGCCCCATGTTCCACTGGGAACGTAAAGGTATATATATATTCATGTAGTTGTGTTCTCCGAGTTGGACAGTATTTGCGAAGCTCTCATTGCCCTACTAGGCAACATCTTCAACGCATACTTCAATTCGAATTGAAGTGAGTTTTTAGATCTCTCCACGAGTTTATTAGTCATCTCTTCTGGTGACACTGAACGTGATTGGTTGTATTTGTTTGTCTTCACACCATCTAGCTACTTGTATTGTGTTGGTGTTGATTGTTTCCTTGACTTACTTTGACCTTTGTGTGTGAAATTTACTTCGAATCGGTTGGCAAACTTTGTCACATTCAAAGGGTTCAAGTTCAAGTCAAGGAAATAATCAACACCAACACCAATACAAGTATCCCAGAGGGCGTGAAAAAAAAACAACCAATCACGTTCAAGGTCTCCGGGAGAGATGACTAAAAAACTCGTGGAGAAATCTAAAAGCTCACTTCAATTCGAAATGAAGTATGCGCTGAAGATGTTGCCTAGTAGGGTAATAAAAGCTTCGCAAATAAACTATCCAGCTCAGATAACAAAATCATCAACCTGAGCTACAAATCTTCGCCATCATATATATATGTTTGTATATATATATTTATAACTATTTATAATCTTTTCAAATTTCGCCCTATCCCTCTATCTCGCTTCGTAGATAATTATATAATTATATTAGGTTTTTAAAGAAAGAAAAAAGGCGGGAAATATGAAGCAGATTAAACATAACTAAAAGAAAAAATGGCATATATAACCTACTTATATCGTCTAGCAATGTAATAGAATACTGGATTACCCAATCGGCTAGTACCAGCTTGATAGAATGCATTTGCATTTTTCAAATGCTTAAATTCTTCACTATCTCTAAACTGATAACCACGTAGTACCCAATCTTCTAATCTTGTTGATGGTATTTCTAAATAATTCCACCTATAGATCAAAAGAAAAGTAAAAGAAAAAAATATATTTAACTAGATTAATATATCACGTTTGACCATTGATTGATATCAGTTAGAGAACCATCGGAAAGCCAACTAGGGAGAATTGTATAGCTGTTTCGTCGCAGTTTGGGACTTTTGGCCAGTACGCAGTCATCGCCAGAGCTCGGACTCAGGACCTTCTAGTTACAAGGCAAGCTCGTAGACCTTTTTAGCCATGGGAACTCGATTCAGTGGCTAGCCCATGAATTCCAACTTCTACCAATTTATGACCTTGGCGAGACTGGCACCAGCCAATGTCATCGGCGAGTATTTGTCTTCGCGCATAAAAATAAAAGTATTGACAGATAATTGTCTTATATAACTGTTTTTCTCGTTTCCAAATATCAGTGTACTTTGTATACAGTTAAAACACTATTCATCACTAGACATTAGTATAAGGACTCAACCGCGTATCAGACGACAAAAAATACATAGGCGTTTCAGTACCATTTTTTCTGAGTAGTCAAAGGAGCACATTTATTCAACTGAACAGAGAATCGTGATAATTAATCTACTGCTCACTACCGACCAGATCTACTATATACACGAAGTAACCTCGAGTTTTAGTGAGAAGTTGTAAGCAATGGAGTCCATCAAGCCAGGTAAGAGGATATTTACTAGTCTGTGACGTTGACTGGTAGTTGCGCATTATATATATATATATATATATATATATATATATATGAATAGACAGAAGTTGGAATTCATGCGCCATTGGATAGGATCCCAGTGGCTGAATGGTCTACGGGTTCATCTTGTGATCGGAAGGCCTTGGGGTCGAACCCTGATGGTGGATGCGTACTGATGAAGAGTCCCAAAATCTAGGACAAAACAGCTGTCCATTACTACCGGGTTTTCCAATGGTTGTCTAACCGATGGCAACTCATAATCAAACCTGTAACCAATCAAATCGCTTCAAACCAACAATTGATAAATGCAGAAGAGTATAAACATTATGCTGAATACAAATTTGGTAGATCAGTGATCTATGCAGACAGCTTATTGAATGAATAGTTAATTTTATAATATAACAAGCACATATACTAATTTTAATCGATAATTTCTAAGATTATTAAGAGAATATTTAGTTGATATTTCCAGCTACTTGATAAATAATCTGTTTACCTTCAAACGGCAAATCAGATTTTATACCCATTCATACAATATAGGAATACTTCTGTAAAAGTCGTAAAATGTCTATTTTATTTCACTTTTTTTTACTATAGCTTGATTCCACACCGCATTTTTGGTACAAGTATGGAGTTTTCAGCATGTGATATCGGTGGCCCAAATTTTGCAGGCCGACCATTGATATCAGGTGTGTGTCGGCAGGGGATCAAACCCCGGACCATATGCATGGTCGGCGAGAGTCCTAACCACTGTGCCACCTACGCGATTACTTCCTTTTATAATAATAATAATAATTTGCTTTATTCCAAAACAGTACTAATGATACAGTGTGAAATTTTCAGCATTTGGTACATTATTAGGTCTAATTTTATCGAATAATCTTAAAAACAATTATAAAGATAATATTACAGGATTGTTAATGACAGTTCTTATCTGGTATTAGCAGTAAGGTGACCTAATTTGCCTGAAACATGTAATGCACTTACACACCACATTTGAGGACATTCTGATCACACAAATACTCATCATTCACTATCTATAGTAAAGTTGACAGATATAAGATCATGAAAACGACCTTGACGCGTTTTTAGATTAGTACGCTACATTTGCTCAGTTATATAAAACTCTTATTTTTCTGGCGTTTCTGGTCAGGAAGTTGTGGAATTTATTCTAATTATTTTACTTTCGAACACTGAACTCGTGAATATAATCTTGTTGACTTATAATACCTATAACTAGCTGTTTGGTATATTGTGACTGTTTAACGCTAACTAACATCTATAACTGTATATATTGTTGGATTTACATACCCAAGTTGACGCAAGTCAGTTAGTCTGTGGTTTTGCTATCATTTTTGTTAACTGTTTTTGACAGTGATACTACTGCTACGAGTTCTTTTGTTGTTGTTGTCGCTGCCTTTCCTGTTGTGAATTTTTTTCCTTTTGCTGCTGTTGTTCTGATTGCTCTATTCCTTACTTTCCTGAATCTAAGGTGAGCAACCCATAAGGTCGCTCCTCTGTAAACTATACATTCATGTAACAAACACCTTCTCAGGCGTGAGGCTAGCAACCCCACCCTGTAAACAAAGCTGCTACAGAAACTTCAATAAGATATAAGGTCATAATTCAATCAACGTAGGTCAGAATCTTTACGGGTCAGGATCACTAAAAAGAGGTAAGCAAATGTGATGATAGGAAAAGACAAGGTGAGGGGGTCGAAAATATTATTAAGTAAAATAAACATTGATTCTTAAAATTGGAATCTTAGCCATAAAAAGGCTTAATCCTATGTGTAAAATAAATAAAAGTAGAAGTGTAAATAGTGAAATTAACACTATATATATAGTAAGGAATTCAAAGACTCAACAGTACTGTCATATAAAAAAGGAACATCAGCGGCCTAAAGTAAGATTCTGAATAAGACTGGAATTAAGGTAGCATTTAAACCAACCAATTCACTCAGAGACAAACTTTCTCGGCTTCAGTACCCGATAGATCCAAATAGGAAAAATAATATAATTTACGATAGATCAAAGTAATAGACTGGGGTCAATCAGAGTATCCAGGATGATTCACCCTACTAAGCTAGGTAATCTGGAAATAGGCTTGGCCATTGCAATGCATTCACTTGCATGCAATTACACAATAGGGGGGAGGGGATAGAGTAAAAGTATTAAAAAGTAATAAGGTTAGGTAGACAGAGAGGTTAATCACCGAATCTTTGTTCATCGAAGCAACACCGAACATATGCAAACAAAATGACACAACGTCTCGTCTATGCCAGATATGTGGAATTGCAATAAAAACAGCGAATACACTGCTATGATTATGAGCTATAAATTGTGTTCGAAACGTCATGCAGTTACTAATACTGTGTGTGTTATGTCAAATCAACTTATCTGATATGAAAGGTGGTGATTCAGGCGTAGATTACTTGCCAATATTTCTAGAGTTTGATTTCAGGCCGATTTACTCCTTAGTCTCACTTAGTTGGTTGTAATCCCAGTAAAGGGGGAAAGTTGACCGTGAGGCGACATAACTTCACCCCGTAAAAAAAACCCACCGACGTTGCTATAACCTAAAAGCTGAAAACCTGAACGCCTAATGTTCTACTCTGGATGCAAGAGAATGAACAAAATGTGGAAGGTTTATTTGACTTAATATTACTGCCTTTCTTATCTTAACTCATTTGCCCACAGCTTTCCTGTGATCCTGACCGTAAATATTCTGACCTATATTGACCGTTTATAGTATGTCACCTTTTATATGAATATGTATGACAAGAAAGTGTGTGATCAGAATGTTCTTAAATGTGTTGTCCGAGTGCATTACATGCTTCAAATAAATAACGTAATTTCAAAAGATTTATTACTGAACAAAGAATATTCTTTTCGATAACCTGTTCTTCTTCATCAGGTTCTACAGTTATATATCCATCCATAATAATGAAAGAATGATTCTTATTGACAACATTAGTGGTTTTTAAAAAGAGAGTAACATCGAATCATTTAGATCAGAATTCCAAAAGTTATTTGCAATTAGACAGTTAATAGATTATAGTCCAAAATATATGTGTGTATGTGGTAATATGTAAAATTGTAATACTAAATTGAACACTAATATTACAAAGTAAGTGATTATGAATGACAACGAGTGTACAGTAATAAATTCTCATGAGTCATGTTCATATTGAGTCCCAATCATATTGATTATAAGCTTCAGGTGGATGAATGATCATGTCAAGGATGGGGGTAGAGAAAAGGGATTTTTGCGGTTGAATTTTATGTGCGTTGTATGTGTGTCAGTGTGTAAGTTAACAACTCCGTTTAACTAAGAGAACTGAAGATGTAATGACAAGGGGTAGGGGAATTTATATGTACAACGGGACTTCGCATATGCCATCTGTACATAGCTGAAGCATTAGCTGTTCGAGATCTGAAACCGGACCTCTGCATTCAAAAGCGATACATACATTCTCTCACCCTACCTTGGCCACAGTAAAGTTCTTACTATAATTGTGCTAATTCTTTCTTATTATGTAGGTTCATCATTATTACATAATAAAAATAGCACAATTACATCTGCATTAACCAACCTTCAGTTCTCTTAGTTAAACGGAGTTGTTAACCTACACACTGACATACATACGACGCACATAAAATTCAACCGCAAAAATCCTTTTTCTCTACCCCCATCCTTGACATGATCAATCATCCACCTGAAGCTTATAATCAATATTAAAAGTCAATCTGAACGAAGAATATTCTTTTCAATAATTTCTCTTCAGGTTCTTACAATTATAAAACTAAGACGAAATGAAAGCATAGTTATTACGAGACCGGATAAGGGACCGGGGATAGTCATTATGGATAGGCAGGACTACATCAACAAGATGAACTCCATACTAGCTGACGGCAGCAAGTTTCAGAAGCCGAAAGCAATGAAAGATCATACGGAGAAAGTAGAGAAAGAAATAACAAACTTATTAAAAGATTTGAAGAATAAGGGGTATATATCACCAAAGACTTTCGAAAACATAAAACCCACAGGTAGCACCATCTCACGCATGTATGGTCTACCGAAAGTGCATAAATCAGGAGTACCCCTACGCCCCATACTAGACATGTCTCATTCACCCTATCACGAGACAGCGAAGTGGCTGGTACAGCTACTTCAACCCTCGCATGACGAATTAGTAAAGCATAGCGTCAAGGATACCTTTCAATTTATTAATAAGATCAAAAAATTTGAACACAACTGGCAAATACATGGCATCACTTGATGTCTCATCTCTATTCACTAATGTGCCTCTAGTGGAAACCATCGACTATATCTGCGAACAGATTATAGAAAAGAAATTGTGCACTGATATTCCGATTAGTAATTTGAAACAACTACTTGCTAAATGTACAACAAATGTTCAGTTCTTGTTTAATAATGAAATATACAGACAGATTGATGGAGTAGCCATGGGATCCCCACTGGGACCTATTGTCGCGAATATATTTCTAGCAAAACTAGAAAATAGTCCGTTGAAAGAGGAAATAGCAAATATGGAAATGTATTGTCGTTACATGGATGACACTTTTGTAGTGTTCGATGAAGGGTTAAGTAGTGATTTGATTCTGAGCAACTTCAATTATGCTCACCCAGCGGTCCATTTCACCTACGAAGGAGAATGCAACAACTCTCTACACTTCCTCGACGTCCTACTAACGAGAAGAGAGGATGGTTCCGTCAAAAGAACCATATTTAGAAAGCTAGAGACCAAAGCTCAGTATACACACTTCCTTAGCTTTGTACCGATGAAATACAAACGCAATCTCATCAGATGCTTAGCATTTAGAGCAAGGTCGATTTGTTCCGAAGACTGTGTAGAGAAAGAACTCCAGTTCATCCGAGACATTCTAAGTGAGAACAGATATCCAGAGAAGTTCATTAAAGCAAACATAGGTTACAATAGCCGTAAACATGAACTGACAACGGTGGAGAAAAAGCCTCTGTTTTTACGTCTCCAATTCAAGGGAGATACTCCTGCGGAGATTCTATCGCAACGTTTAACCAGGGCGATCAAGAAAACTTTCTACTCTGCACGTCTGTGTCTATCCTTCAGTAGCCGTCCAATGTTCACCCAGCAACTCAAAGATGTTTTACCTAATCTTAGCTCTTCTTCATGCATATACCATTTCAACTGTTCCTGTGGTTCAAGTTATATAGGGCGCACGATTAGGCAGGTTCGTCTACGGGTTTGAGAACATTTACCAGCTTGGTTCAGCAGGGGGGAAATTAAGTGCATAAAAAGCTCGATCCTGTCACACTTGGTCGATACTGGACATCATATCGATGTCAACACAGCTTTCAGGGTTATATACCGAATTCCGAAGTCGTTATCACGTACAGTTCGCTTACGTCTTCTACACATAGCTGAAGCTGTTGCAATAAGATCGACTAAACCGGAACTTTGTATCCAAAAAGAACACGTCCAGACGCTGTTCCTACCGTGGCCAAACTTGGATTGATGATTCTTCTTCTCACCAAGAGTGCTCCTTCCCCTTAACCCTCTTGGCTTTTTTTTTCCTTTGCTTATTATTACAATTATTATTATTATTATTATTATTATTCGTCATAATTTATGCCCTTCATGCAAACATTCTCTCAATACTATCGAATTTTTTTTCGTTTATACTATCCGGACTTATTATTAGTGATATTATCTCTTTTCTCAATATATGCCTCCACCTGTTTCATTTCACATATTCGTTATCTCATTATGAACCTCCCATTGCAGTCTTACTATCTCCTGTTTAACACAGACCACTTTGTACTAGCCACTCACCTGACACCTTTTATAACCTTGAACTGACTTGTCAATTTTCCTACCCCCACTCTACAAATCTATTATGATTAATCACCATTGTCTCCCGTTTTACATTATTTTGTAATCGAATTCAGCCTAGCACGTTTGTCACACAAATACGACTATTTATTTTGACACCCCATAACTAATCTGTTATTCTACGTTAAAAAATGTATCTGCCGCATAACTGGCCTTTATTGTAACGACAACAAATATTATATTTTATAATTGTAAGAACCTGAAGAGGAGAAATTATTGAAAAGAATATTCTTCGTTCAGATTGACTTTTAATTCATAATATGGG
The DNA here is from genome assembly GCA_944472155.2 of Trichobilharzia szidati. Lineage (NCBI taxonomy): Eukaryota > Metazoa > Platyhelminthes > Trematoda > Strigeidida > Schistosomatidae > Trichobilharzia > Trichobilharzia szidati. The sequence continues at coordinate 46,559,817 of OX235272.1, read as the reverse complement.
AATTTTCCACACTATCAAATCTTGTAATCAATATGACTGGAACTCAATACGAACATGACTCATGAGAATTTATTACTGTACACTCGTTGTCATTCATAATCACTTACTTTGTAATATTAGTGTTCAATTTAGTATTACAATTTTACATATTACCACATACACACATATATTTGGGACTATAATCTATTAACTGTCCAAGTGCAAATTACTGGAATTCTGATCTAAATGATTCGATCTTACTCCTTACAAACCACTAATGTCAATATGAATCATTATTTCATTATTATGGATGGATATATAACTGTAGAACCTGATGAAGAAGAACAGGTTATCGAAAAGAATATTCTTTGTTCAGTAATAAATCTTTTGAAATTACGTTATCTTATTGTTTCGTCGAAATTAAAGAAAGCTTTTCACTTTTAAAGCTGATGTCAGCATTTTTCATGTAAAATAACTCAAAGTTAGGGATAGAGCACATTTTGAACAGGGAGCTTTTGTATCAAAGAAAACTGTCTTTATTAACCTACCATTCAAGAGTGATCAAAGTATGCAGCGTCGTTGGCATAGCTGTTAGGACTCTCGCCGACCATGCACATGGTCCGGGGTTTGATCCCCGGCCACCGACGCACTCCTTTACCTCGCTAAACCAGAAATAAGAGTGCTAAAGAGGAAAGGTTGGGCATGAGGCTAGCAACCCCATCCTGTAAAATAAACACTGCTACAGAAACTTCAAGCCTCTAGCTTGAAGCCCTATGTTCCACTGGGGAACGTGAAGGAATAAAAGAAAAAGAATGCAGCTGACAGCTCAAAGACCTCGATCAACCATCTAGCCCACGTTCTACACCACATCTCTTTCCCTCACATCTCGAACATTTTCAATCCCAGTAACTACGACTGAAGGACCAAATTCTGTGGACTCTACTTCTAACTGTTGCTACAAGTTCACTCACAGTTGTGGTGACACTTATATAAGTAGAACCAAATAAATGTTTCAATGTCATTGAAAAGAACATGTTCCAAAATGGTTATTAAGGTACATAGAAAATCCCAATGCAATTAATCTGAACAGAAATCCAGAATCATCTATTATTATATTATTATTGTTTCCTTTAATTCCTACAGGAACATAGGGCTTCAGCCGTGCGTCTCCATTGCGTTCTGTTCTCTGGTAGAGTCTTCACCTGGCTCCAAGTCTGTCCACACGTTTTCATCTCCTCCTCACATGACCTCCTCCAAGTCACCCTTGCCCTGACGACCAACTCGCCGCTTCCGTTTCGGGTTCCACTCGAGGGCTTGTCTAGTGATATAAACTCCACCCTGTAAACAAAGCTGCTACAGAAACTTCAGCACGATGAATCATCTATTGCAAAGCATTTATTAATGTCAGGTCACAAAATCAGTATAAATGCCTGCTTCCTAATTATCTCATCATATAACTCCAATTAAAGGTTATTAAAGGTGATGGTAGCACTTTGGGGATTAATCACATACATCCTAAACTATGTCTGCAAAAAACAATAGACTTCAACCTTCGTCTACCATGAATTACTTGACCTATTTAAATATGATTAGTCATTAGTATGTACTTTTGTTTTATATAAATGAGTATTTACAAGTATTGGTTTTGTAGGGATTTTGTTTGATTGGATGGAGGATTTCATCATGAGGTGACATCAGCTAGAGAACCACTGGAAAACCTGAGAGTACTGGGCAGCTGTTTCGTCCTAGTTTGGGACTCCTCATCAGTACAGGTCCCAGTGGCTCAATGGTCTACTAGCTCGCCTTGTAACCAGAAGGTTCTGGGTTCAAACCCTGGCGGTGGATGCGTACTGTGAACAGTCCCAAACTAGGACGAAAAAACTGTCCAGTACTCCAGTGCTGGTTTTCCAGTGGTTCTCTAACTGATGTCAGCTTGGGATGAAATCCTCCATCCAAATGAGTATTTTTCATGCATTTTATTTTATTATTATTGTGAAGCATGTTATTTGTAAAGCGACTGTACAGAAACTAAGGAATGATATTTCGCGAAATTTGTCTTCTAAATGCCTTATTTAAAATAATTCAGTTCAAATTGTTTAAAGGAAGAAAAAGGCTACTTGATTCAATATTATTTTTTACAAAACAAATGATATTTGTTTTAAGGAGTGTTGACTGAGGTTAAAATGACAGTCTAGGTTGCAATAGGTTTCATCAAACCAGTGGATTTCAGATTACTGGCCCCCGAAGCTCTACTAGCTCAGCTATGAGACTTACTGACTAACTAGGTCATAATTTTACTAGGATTATTACGAGTAGTACTCATCTATAGTCTATCGATCCAAGACTAGCACGTATACAACATAATATAAAAGTATGTGTGTTGGTGGCACAGCGGTAGAGTACTCGCCGACCACGCCTCATTTGGTCCGGGGTTCGATCCCCGGCTACAGACGCACTCCTTTACCTCGCTAAACCAGTATTAGTACTGGTAAAGAGAGAAAGTTAGGCATGAGGCTAGCAACCCCATCCTGTAAAAACAATCACTACTGCTAGCTTGAAGCCCTATGTTCCACTGGGAACGTAAAGGGATAAAAAAATATAATATAAAAGTTATTCTTATTTTTGCAATAAATGTTGTAACCTAATGTTCAGTGTAACAATTCTTAAGTAATTAATCTTATGCAATATTAGAGATTCAAGTGACTGATTAACTGATTTATACTTTATATAAAGGAAAACTTACATGCAGTCAACAGATTTATGTCCAGGTGGACCAAGATGTGCCAATAATGTCACCATTTTATCAAAAGGCTGTCGACCAACAGCTTTCCAATCACTGCAGTTAAGAAAAAAAAAATAGAAACACACTTTATTCACTGTAATATACAATTCATTCATTGAAGTTAAAAGTGATCTGGGGTGTATGAAAATAATATTAGAACAGGAGTAGTACTCTCAGTTCATCAACTCGGCTGATTTATTTAATTAAGTTGTCAGCTGTCAATGTTTAATACATGAGGTATCCTATGCAGTTGATAAGTGAGTAGGAGGCTGAAGGTTATTCGTATTCCAATACTTATAATACAATGATTTATGTCTAGTATATCGCATAAAGTCGAAGATCTACAGGCGTAAACCAAAAACCTGACCAAAGAAGTGGGTAGCAAGAACAGGACTTCAGGGGTGAACATAGAGAAGACACTGGTGATGAAAATAACCAACCAACCACAACAACAACAATAAGTACCAATAAGGTCGCCTCCTTCATTTACCTATGCAACATCGTTTCAATTACAGGCGGATGTCATGGGTGAAGATGTCAAAACCAGGTTCATTGGAAAGGCAAGACAGACCTTCATCACTGTGAAATCAGTTTGGAAATCTTCTACACTAACTCAGCATAAAAAACGAGATTCGGATTTTCAACACCAATGTCAAGTTAGTCAGTTCTTCTAAATAGGTGAGAGACTTGACCAGCGCGTCACGAAGAGCATTTCCAACAGGCTGCTGCAGACTTTTATCAACAACTGACTTCGCTGACTCCATATTGAAGACCAGAAAGAATCAGAAACAAGGAACTCCAGGAACGAACCAACCAAGAACCTATTACTCAACAAATATGCTTGTAGAAAATGGAGATGAATCGGACACACGCTGAGGAGACTGTTGGGTGACTTTACAGCGTAATACAGTCTCTCAAGTGGAATCAAACCCGAATGGGAAACAATGAGTTGGGCGTCGGTCCGAGGGTGACAGGAAGGTGGTCGTGTGATGAGGAGAAAAGAGGATATGGGCGGTCGTAGGGCAAGCTTAAGATGACCTCAGAGAGCCGGACAAAGTAGAGATGTTTTGTTGAAGCCCTATGTTCCATTAGGAAGGCAAGGGGACAATAATAATAATGATAATCTAGATGTTTCTCATGTTTCTCCACAGGCCTTTTGAACTTAGTTTCAACGCGAAACATAGGGATTAACGTGATCTTAGATAAGACACCCAAATGAAAATCACGTAAATAAAACTGAGAAAAAAGAAAGCTACTAAGTAAATACGATTGAACCACAATTTCTATACCACTATAAATAATTCGCATCACAATACTGAAAATTTAGAAAAGTGGGTAAAAAATTAATACGTCGCACCATTCTAGGTAGCTCGCCATCACGGTGCACATCGATTTGATGATATTAGATAGTGGTGGGCACATTGCAAACCTGACTGATAGAATTCAGTCTGCACCAAAGAAAGGACTAGACGCATAACACTAGTTACTAGTGTCCAATCAAACACTAACGGAATAACAACAAATTTGAATCTTTGTGAAATGAATAAACTAGTTGGATATAAAGACTGGTAGCCCATCATTAACATGCAATATAAGTGACACTGATGTAAGAACAGAATTTGGGTACTATGGTAGAGTATTATTCCATCACAGCGATACAGTATTGTTTATTATTGATGACAACGTTTCCAGTACAATTTACTGCTTATAATCATATAAAGGCATTCAATTTCGCTTGAATAATTGCATTATTTCTTATCCCTTGATTCGATTGGTAGTAATATTTCCCATATTTCTGGTATTGGTGCTGCGTCATTCTCACCGTAGATCGGATGAACAAAGATTGTGATGATCGTCTCTCTCGTCCTATTTATATTACGCTTTAAAACTGTAACTCTGTCTCACCCTGTTGTGTGATTCTGTGTTAATGCATGCATTGTGTTAACTGAGTTTTTCAAGTATTAGTTTTGTAGGGATTTCGTTTGATTGGATGGAGGATTTCATCATGAGTTGACATCAGTTAGAGAAACACTCGAAAACCTGGGAGTACTGGACAACCGTTTCGTCCCAGTTTGGGACTCTTCAGCACTACTGGTGCCAGTGGCTCAATGGTCTACGAGCTCGCCTTGTAACCAGAAGGTTCTGGGTTCGAACCCCAGTGGATGCGTAATGTCGAAGAGTCCCAAACTAGGACGAAACAGCTTTCCAGTACTCCAGTGCTGATTTCCCAATGGTTCTCTAACTGATATCAATTCATGACGAAATCCTCCATCCAGCTGAGTTTTTCTCCAAACCATTTATCTTCGTGCGGTCAGTTGTTCTACTTATAGTAATCGCAATGCATCCACTAACACACAATCAAATGTTAAAAAAGGGGATGGGGTTAAGGTTACAATTTTAAAGAGCATTACAAATAGACAGAGGGAGGCGTTGATAGCTGAATCTTTATCACATAACACAGCACCAGTACCAGAGATATGAAAAATGCCACTATCGATAAAACCAAAGGAATCTAAGTAATAGGTTATGTGACGAATGAATAGTGCTCAAAACGTCACCAGGGAATGACAGCGGATCAGAGTGAATTTTTATCAAACAAAATTATTCTATGATGAAAACTGACAGTGTTTATTAATTTGGTGGATGATGACTAGCAGTGGTGGAATCCATGCTGCACATTTCGTCCTCTTTTGAACTCGTCAATTGGATGTACCTGCATTCTCCAGTCATCGATGGTGTTCCCTCTGAGACTAGAACCCAGTGCTCATCGTTTCAAACGTCAAAGCGTTATCCACTAGACCATTTGGGCCACGATAGTCACCATCTCTTGTGCAATGGGTATCAATTTGGATTTTCATGTTGAGTGATCCTACTGCTAGTCCTTATCCATCAAATTACTTCAAGTCCTCAGGCATCATCGATGCATCCGCACAGATGAACAGAAGCCGAACACTTCGGTCCAATCAATCAACAGGTAAATCTAAATTGAATTAAGTAATGACAGCGTGTGTGTGTGTTTCATTTGGGAGGGAAACTCATGCTTTATCTCAATCACCTGTCAACCTCAACACACTGGGGTTCGGAGAAATTCATTTGGGTTTGTCAACATTTGAAAATTAGTAATAAAGAAAACCTCCACTGATAAACATAGTGGAACGACTGACAAGAATGAACTGCCGCTTAGGAAATTAGTAACTAACACATCATTATGGTGACAGGTTGTTGTAGTGGTAGTAGTAGTAATAGCTGTCTTACTGACTTATTCCTGTCGGTAATTCAATTGTAAAATTATTTTAAGGAGTTAGTATTCATTACTGGATAGATAAATGGCTACAAATGTTTATAAACACTTGTTATTTGCAATTAGTTGGTTCTCTGAGCAGCTGGTTGGTTTAATTGAGAAGCTTTCGTCGTCCTTCTGGACAACATCTTCAGCACAAGTTTTAGCATAAAATGAACTGATTTAAATTCTCTATGAATGATAGAATTGTATCTCCTGGCAACCATCTTTGTGACTGGTAGTCGATTTACATCTTTATTGATCATTTTTTATCGACGTGGAGTTCGACTTTCTTGTCATGTGATTTACTTTTTACGAGTTGGTAAATTTGGTCTATATTAATATGTTTGTTAATCGCTGGTTCGCTTGAGTACCAGGCTTCTAGGAATTCTCTGGCACTTTTGGTGTTTCCTCTGTTTAAAATTTCGACATTATCCCAATCACGTGGTGAGTAGGTTCAAAATCCAAGTCAATAAAAAAATGATCAATAAAGATGTAAATCGACTACCAGTCACGAACATGGTTGCCAGGAGACACAATTCTATCATTCATAGAGAATTTGAAATAGTCCATTTTATGTTAAAACTTGCGCTGAAGATGTTGTCCAGAAGGACGACGAAAGCTTTGCGATTAAATCAACCAGCTGCTCAGAGAACAAAACTAATTGCAAATCATCTACCTGAACTACAAATCTTCTGTATTATTTCAAAAAAAGCTTATTATATATTAGGTTTTGTAAATATTCCTTTATTTAGTAGAAATATATGCGAATAACAATACAAAACTAACCGATTGCTAGCCAGATAGTCTCCAATTTTACTTTGATTAGTAAACAGTAAACGATGCAAAGCGTACATAAGGTCATCAGAGATGAAAGACATCATACAACTTCCTCCTCCCCCGCCGCCGCCTCCACCGCCACCGCCACCACACCACCTGTATTCGTACAACCTGATACTGAGGACATATTATCACTTGTAAGCGGTACAATAGCCTCCAAAGGATTTGCAGTGACAGAATTTGGATATGCACCAGATAACCAAGACGATGAGACAACTAACTGACCAGTGTTATTTATTAGAGGATCTAATAGACCGTTAAATGTAGCAGGATTTATTGATTTGTCAGTTTTTGTAGATTCTTCGACAATTGCCTGAAAATAACAAATCAAATGTTCTGATTAGAGAAATAAAGTCATCTTGAAACTTTTTACAATAGCTTTTTTTCACTGAAACACTGAAATTTAGTAAAACAAGACTATTTGAGTAAATTCAAAAGGTTTATTATGATAACGATTAGTTTAATTGACAGAATTTTCATCGGTAAGCTAAATGATCTAAAGAACCATTGAGAAGTGAGAAGCATTTGACAGTCACTACTTCTACTTTGACACTGTTCAGCAGAGCACACACGTAAGCCGACAAAGTATCGAATAAACTATCATCATTCGAAGAGTCCAGAACGTTACTACCCAATGGGGCTTAAACAGTCAGAGTTAGATATGATGGAGAAGATTTGTAGCTCAGGTGGATGATTTTGATGTAGTTGTGTTCTCTGAGCTGGATAGTTTATTTGCGAAGCTTTCATTGCCCTACTAGGCAACATCTTCAGCGCATACTTCAATTCGTTGAAGTGAGCTTTTAGATTTCTCCACGAGTTTATTAGTCATCTCTCCTGGTGGATGACCTTCAACGTCGTGATTGGTTGTTTTGTGTGTTTTCACACCCTCTAAGCAGCTACTTGCATTGGTGTTGGTGTTGATTGTTTCCTTGACTTGAACTTTGACCCTTTGTGTGTGAGAGATTCCCTTCTTATAGGTTGGTAAATTTTGTCTATCTCGATGTGTCTATTGATTGACGATTCACTGGAATACCAGGCCTACTTCTAAAAATTCTCTAGCATTCTTGGTGTTTCCTCTGTCTAATATTTGAACGTTGGTTGTCTCAGTCGAATTGTTGTCCATGGTTGTCTGCATGTAGTGGTATGAGCGAGGGAGTGGATGTCATGTCTTTTGACGGCTAGCTTATGTTCATGGATACGAAAACGAAGGAGACGTCCACTTTGGCCAATGTAGTGTTTTTCGCAGTTGTTACAATTTATTTTGTAGATGATGTTGGTTTTACCTTATTTCGTTGTTGAGTCTTTTGGTTGACATAGAGCCAACTGAGTGAAGCGATTTTGTTGGTTTGTATGCGAGGTCAATTCCTAAAGGTTTGAAGAGTCTTTCAGTGATTTCTGAGATGTCTTTTATATATGGTAAGGCGATTTTCTTTGTGCTTTCCTTGGGGGCTTTTGGTTTGATAGGTTGGCTTGGGGTATATGTCTTTTGATGAAATTCCTTGGATATCCATTCTTTTGGAAGACGTCCATGAGATATCTTTCTTCAATTTTCCTTAAGGTGGGAGTGCTGCAATGAGTCCTGTCCCTTTTGAATAATAGTGTTTGTATATAACTCCTTTTGTGTGTTATTGGATTGTTGCTGTTGTAATTCAGTATTTGGTCTGTGTGAGTTGACTTTCTATAAACTTGAGTTTCTAATTCCCCTGTGGTTTTTCTCTTGACTAAGACGTCCGAAAATGGGATTTTGTTCTCGAATTCCTCTTTTCTTGTGAATTTGATGTCGTTGAAGACGTTGTTTTTATTAAGTTGTGAGTTTTATCTAACTCGTTTCTTTTGATTATTACAAATGTGTCGTCTACGTAACGTATCCAAATTTTGGGTTTGATCTTTAGTAGGATTATGTTTTCGAGCCTTTGCATCACTGCTTCTGCAATCAGACCTGATATTGGCGATCCCATGGGTGTTCCTTTGACTTGTTCATATATTTGGTCGTTGAATTGTAAGTATGTTGTTAGCCATAGGTTTATGCATTCCATTCAACTTGTGTGTTGCATTTTTGATTGTTGTGGGAGGTGTTCGTCGTTGCTGAGTAATTGCTCCATGTTTTCTTTTGCTAGTTTTTGTCCGATTGAGGTATATAATGCTGTGACGTCGAAGGATATCATTATTTCTTGGTCATCTATTTGGATGCCTCTGATTTTCTCTAGAAATCGGATAGCAGAGTTGATGGAGTGATCACAAGATTCCGTTAGGTGTTTTAGTTTTCTGTATAATTCTTTGGATAAATTATATGTTGGAGTTCCTGCGGGTGATACAATTAATCGTAACGGGATATTTGGCTTGTGTATTTTGGGTCTGCCGTAGAATCGGGGTAGAACTGGTCCACTGGATTTCATTCGCCATTGGTCTTGTTTTGTGATCTGTCCAGTTTTGGTGAGCTTGTTTAAGGTTCTTTGGATGCAGTTGTCTAATGTTTGTATGGGATTTGTTGGGAGTTGTTGATATACATCCTCGTCTTTGAGTAGTTCTGCAGCTTTCTTGGTGTATTCTTCTCTGTCCATGACTACTGTTGTTCTTCCTCTGTCAGCTGGTAGAATGACGATGTCCTTTCTATTTTTCAGCTTTTCCAGGGCCTTTAGTTCTCAAGAAGAGTTAGAGTTCCAGTTTGTCATTTTATGAAATCAATCGCTGCGTATCATCATTATCTAACTTGATGGATTCTACTAATTCAAAATTCTCACAGACGCTTCCGCAAATTCACTTTAGTGTTGGTCAACAGTGGACAGTAATAGCGTTATACTTCAGACTGGTGGAAGTTGAAGTTTACGGAACATTAAATTAGAGACTATTGGTAGGGTAGTAACATCTTCACTCGCCAGCGTATACAGCTAAAGAGCCTTAAACCAGAACGAAATTATCACCAAGTGCTACTCAGTCTGTGACAGCTTACTAGGCTGTTGTCAGTAGTTGACAAAATCAAGCTTAAAACTTTATTACTACTTGAATATGTATATCAGTAAGTCAATTTGTAAACATAAAATACCCTTTTAAGATAGTTTTTAAAACGCAGTTTCATATATCCAACGATTATTTATTATTATTTTATTCCTTTACGTCTCCAGTGGAACATATGGCTTCCAGTTGGAGCTTTGAAGCTTCGGTAGCAGTGGTGTTTATTTTTACAGGATGCGGTTGCTAGCCTCACGTTCAATCTTCCCTCTTTATCGGTCTTATTACCGGTTTAAAGAGGTTTGGAAGTGCATCGGCCGGGGACCGAACTCCAGACCACATGAGCGATTGGCGAGTATTCTCCCGCTGAGCCATCGAGGCACAATATTTAACTATAGGATTAATAAAAGTGCAGTTACACTCAATTTATGCGTCGGTAGTTCAACAGCACAATGTTCGCCAACTATACACGTAGCCCCGGGATTCGATCCCCAGCACGAGCACAACTTTACCTCCTCTAGACAGTTTTAAGCCTAACAAAGAGGTGGCGTTGGATATGAGGCTAGCAACCCTAACCCGTAACAAAAAAACCACTACTACTGAAACTTCAAAGCTCAACCTTGAAGCACTACGTTCCACTTGGAACGCAAAGGGATAAAATAAATAAATCAATAAATAATAAATGCACTCAATTTTACAAATTTAACGACTCTGACATCTATAAACAGCACTAGTAACGATTATTAACTTCAGAAAATACATAGAATGATGAATCCTTATCAACAAATAATTACACATTGGAAAGATTTCATCGAAGGTCACTCATTTTCTTATAGTGTGCATGACTGAAAACGTGTCGTATATTATATCCTAGGGCTTTTTGATTTTGCCATTCTATTAATTATAAGTATGTATCAAAAATAGTCACAAATGAAGCGAAACTAGCTATTTTAACCTTCTCCCTTGTAATATTTACATCAATTAATTGTCTTTTGTTTTCTGCTAGACTGTGATTTTCATGCTTATTGTGTTGTTTAATGATAAGAATGTCTACCCTTACTTTTATTAAGTTAATATTTACCTCAGGCTATTAGCGAAACCTAAAAATAAGATGGATACATTTAGTGTTACAGATCTAATTCTTCATATCACCGGCAAGTATCTTTCCTCACTCCCGAATGCGAATTCCTAGTGGAACTCCAGGACGTCCATCCGATAGCCAGTCAATTATGAGCAATGGATTAATTTGCAGGTGTTGAGCTTGTGGGGATCTGAGTGGGAGACTATACAAAGGCTACTATTTTCATACTCAGTGGCTGAATAGTAAAGCACCCAACCTCATTCTGGGTTTGATGTTTAAATGGGGTTATTATAGTGTATAGTGCTGGAATGTCTCTAACCAAAACTAAACAAATGCCTAGTGTTTTTTAGTTTTCATTTATGCGTCAGTTTATGTGGGCTTGTGAACAAATGCCCCTAAAAAAACTCTAAATTTGAATACTAGTGTACTTATCATTGCTGGCTTCAGGGTGAATATCCTTAACTTCCGATGAGTGGTCTTCAAAGGTCTACCTTGTCAGATTTGAAAGGAAAGCTTACTAATGGCATTGCTTGACGTGAGAACTTTATCTCCGATTATTCGAAGTTAGAATTCATAGGACACTGAATTTCAACTCATTGCCTTAATGTTCAACAGACTTAGTTCATCCTGGGTTCGATTCCTAACTGAGTCATGCATGTATTAAAGTAGCCTGTATCAGCTACTGGGTGAGTCCCCTATCAACTGCATAGACGCCAATGTATACGAAAGTTTTAAGCGGCTGTATATTCGTATTCCAACTAGTTAGTGCAATACAATGCCTGACACATAAGATGATATGAGTGAATGATCATACACACACAAACAAACAAGTACACAAAAATAATACCTACCTTGAAAAACTGCATACACGACTCGAAATGCTTTTGTAGAAATGAGTCGAATACACGCATATGTGGTTCTTTAGTAAACAATAATTGATTTGCAATATTTTGCATCATTTTTCCAATAAGAATAAGACCACGTTTTACACGACTCGGTGGTTCAAAGTCGAGTAAACCACTTTCATACGGTGATACAACAGCTGGATTGATAAAGCGTAAAAATACAATTGTTGATAGAACATTCAACGCTTGTTCATTTGATTGATTCCCATAGGCTAAATGACCAAGAAGTTTGTATAAACATCTGCACATACAACGCAGCCTTGATGGGAAGCTAATTAATAAAAAAAATGCAGGTGAAAATAATGTTTTCTCATGTATGTATATAATGATAAAATTCCTAGTCTGAAAGTTAAGATGAATTTACTTCGGTGGTTCGGCATTCATTAGAAATGCATAGTTTAAACTGAACACTACCGAAGTCATCAATCATCCATATGTAGACAAATATTCTTAGATCAATGGCTAATTAGTTCGCATGTCACACCTGTCTGATAGCACTTGCAAATTATAACGCCAGTATTCCTTATTTTCTCTGCTGAACAAAAAAAATGCGGACTATAATGATGAAGTCGAAATTAGAATACTTGGCAGTATATCACTTGATGACTAAGCCTAACTGATCACCGTATCTTGTAAAAAGTGATTAAGGAATCCAATTACTGTAAACTTTCAAACTATGAAACATCCTCCTACCCACTATTGCAACTAAATGCACATCTTTAAACAACAGTGATCAAAACGAACGGCCTATCGATTGACCTTAGTCGTAGTAAGTCTTACTGCGAAACAGCATCAACTGATGTAGAAAATAGAAAACAACAATTCGGACAGGATAACAATCTTTTATATATCGCAGAAAGACTTTCCAACTTATAAGCTCATTTTTTATTCCTTCACGTTCCCAGTAGCACAAAGAGCTTCAAGCTAGAGGCTTGAAGTTTCTGTAGCAGTGGTGATTGTTTTTACAGGATGGGGTTGCTAGCCTCATGCCCAACCTTCCCCCTTTGCCAGTTTAACTACTGGCTTAGCGAGGTAAAGGAGTGCATCGGTGACTGGGGATCGAACCCCAGACCATACGAGGCGTGGTCGGCGAGTACTCTACCACTGTGCCACCGACGCACAAATAGTACTGAAGTACGGGATCAGGATGAAAGTGGTGATGGAACTTGTGAACGTCAGTAGAGTAGCGATATGACTTATTTTTAAAAGTCATTTAGTAAGTTGTCCATTTTATTAGTTATTTCTATCAGTGTGACAGTCATTAATTGTAATTTCATTAATACCAGGTGTTTGAATTTCTTTGAGAAATCTATAGACTAATTATATTGTAGGCTTTGGACATTATCTAACTGTCTGTCTGTTTCTCTCTGTGAATTCCGGTTACCCTGTTATTACAAAATTCCTGCTACAATCCCAGCGTGTTGTCGCTGTTGCATAACTCTGAGCATAAGTATCTAATTAGTGCACATTATGCGAATTATTTCCCCAATCGACTAGAAAATAGTTCATGCAGTTTCGCCTAGAAATGTTCCCTCTTCAAACGAATAATTGTAATTTTGCCATTGGCCTACATCTCATTACATTACTGACTGAATTTGTTCAGCAGTAACCAGAGCACTAGACACATGACATTGCTTACTACCTAGTGAACATTCAAAGTATCCATTACAGTTCCTACAGGAGGTCAATCACCATCCCGAATATCTCAGTGGTAACATATTTGACTGCATCACTGGGTGACGCCCGATCGAATCTCAGCAGGGAGATAAGTTCCTTCAAGGTTGCAGATAAGCCTTGCCGACTGGTGAATGTCAACAAGCACGAAACCTAGGTCCAGGGTTTTCTAACGATTGTTTCCAATCACATAACATAGGTCTTTGGAGATATATAAATCACAAGAATTGTAGTGAAAGTCTCAATTTACGATTGTTCAGTTTATTCATATGAACATCGTTATCTATTTACGAAAAGTATAAAGAAATAATGTAAGTATTTCAACAGACTTTTGACATTTCCTGATATTGTAATCTAAGCAAATATATTACGCAACAGTTGTCGTCAAATACGCGGAGTACACAGAAATTAGAAATGGGATCTTGGTCATGGCTTGGAAAAATTTATTTGTAAGATATGATGTGTAAACTACTAGATAGTATGTACATTATTTATTAGGCATCATATAAATAAACAGAACTTCTAACAACATTCTAAACCATTTAATGCAATTTGGACTTTCCGGTTGACGGATTGGACTGAAGTGCTCGGCCTCTGTTCAGATGTTGGCTCCTTGGGAGGCTGTTTCGATGATGTCTGGGGGCTTAACATGAAGTAATTTGGTAGATGGTGACTAGCATTAGTGGAATCCAGGACAACGTGCATCTCATCTTACCTGTGACTACTCATCAGCTAGTGGATGGTTCCCACATTCCCCAATCAGTGAGTGATGCTGTTACCACTCAGACTCGAATCCAGTACCCATCGTCTCAAAGGCTAAAGCGTTATTCACTACACGGTTTGGGCCATTACAGCCACCTCTTTTCTAAACTGGATTAAATAATAACTCATATCCATTGCACAAGAAGTGGTGGCTCTCGTGGCCCAGGTGGCTCAGTGAATAACGCTTTGACGTTTGAAGACGATGGATACTGGGTTCAGGTTCACTGACTGGGGAATACAGATACGCCCAGATGACAACACTCAAATAGGACGAAATGTGCGTTGTTCTGGATTTCATTACTGCTAGTCACTATCCACCAAACCATTTGAAATATTAGAAAACATGAGTGGTAATCACTTATAAAACCCCTGGCCGTTGTCTAACCATAACAGAGTATATTTATCTTTATTATAACCAATTTTGGTGTTACAAATGATGAATAGACACGTTTACAACAGTAAATAAATAAATAAACTGAAATAAATAAATAAAAATATTCACAGTCGCTCATAATTTGTCACTGAATAGAAAATAAATCGGTGAGGTTGAAGGTAGACGACATCTTGCTAGGCTACTCAAATGTATTGGAATAAATCTATTTAGATACCAGTTCACTCATAAGCCTGTCTATTTTGTATGACTTAATAACATATCGTTTACAGTTAGCCTGCTTTAACTAACAGACAGGAATCTCTGGATTTAAACTTGGTGCTTGTTAATAGTCATTGCAAAGGGAAGTCCCCCCCCTGGGAAATTTAATATTTACGGAATAAATATTGTTCTATTCACCAAATCTTGGAACTTTAGCAACGACCACGCAATAACTTAGTTATTTGTGTAATTTGGCTTAATACTTGAATAACTAACTGTCATCGGTGAGATAAGTAGAAACCCAACATATCTAGAGACTAAACCTACCATAGTATACGAATGAGGGATGTAGAATACAAGTGATAGACTAACTGCTTACAAATTTCTATACCTTGATGAAATATTACATATTGATCTAAAATTGCAACTTATCTAATAGTTCTATATTTGGGGGTAGTAGACGATCGACAGAATGACTACAACTTAGTCACTAATAATAAGGACCGGTCAAGATAACATTGGATTAGATTTAAAACAATATTAATTAATCTGATAGTTTAAAACAAGCAACAAAGGTTAATGAGGCAGGATTTAATGATTTCATCAAATTTCGAGTTTATAAACCGGGTCTCTGTGCACAAAAGGAGATGGCCGTCACTCTCAATCTACCAAGATAATACGTTTTACTTATTATTATATCTCATTATTATTCTTGTTTCATTTAAAACTATCATTTTGAAATAATAGAGAAGATTTGTAGCTCAGGTGGATGATTTGCAATTATGCTAAAAATTGCGCTGAAAATGTTGTCCAGAAGGACGAGGAAAACTCCGCAACTAAACCAACCAGCTCAGAGAACACTACTAATTGCAAAACTATCGTTTATCAGTAGCATTATCTTAACTCACTTCAGTGTTATTATTACTATTTATTTTTTATTTTTTTAATATTTATTTATTATTTATTTTTGATTACAGCTTGATGCCACATCGTATTTTCATTACAATTGCAATTCTTAATATATTCTCTAATGACTAATTATTTATCTAAGTGATGTAATTGAAGCGTAATGCAATTTATCTTAATTTCAATCTCTCATATTCCCTTCCCCTTATCTATTTCAACATGAATTTGGAAACATTCGCACTTGTTTTTCTGCATGATTAACTCAACGTAGTTTATTTGCTTATCAATCTAATATATCCCAATGTATTTCCAATACTATATCCCGGTAAGTAGTGTATTTCGCTGAGGAAGAGTTCTGCGGAAATTTGATGAATTCATTAACTCCTGCTTTATTAAGCTTTATTGCTTGTTTTAAATTCGTATCGGGAAATAAATGTTTTCAATCTGATAGTTGTCAAAATTATATTGTCCATCTTTAAAAGTTAGTTTGCAATAATTTGGTTTCTTCCACGTTTGACCACGGATTGATATCATTTGGGGAACGATTGAAAACACGCGGAGTACTGTACTGGATAGCTGTTTCACTCCATGGTCAAACTTGAAATCAATCAAATCCGTATTGACTAACTCTTGAAAAGTAATCTGATGCTCGTTAATGACTACCAGGTATAGGACGAAGTTTCCTGCAGTTCTAGCCATAATTTGTCACCAGCGGAATCCACCAGGTCGAGTGGAAGAACAAATACTCGCTGATGACAGTGGCTAAAATCACGAATTGGTAGAACTTGGAATTCATGAGCTATTGGGTCTGTTCCCAGTGGCTGAATGGTCTACGAGCTTCTCTTGTAACCAAAAGACTCTGCCTTCGAACCCTGGTAGCGGGTGCGTACTGATGATGATTCCCAAACTGGGACGAAACTGCTGTCCAGTACTCCCTGGTTCTCTAACTGATATCAATCCGTGGTCAAACTTATAACACAATCAGAAAGTTTTAGTATACTGATCATCTATTTTGAAAAAAAAGCTTTAAAATGATACGTCAGCTAATTTTTGAATTACACATAAGAAATTAAATGCATATATTTTATCAAATACATGTCGGTAGGCTTCTCCGAAGCTTAAATGAATTTCCACCTCTTCTAGTAACATTAGTAAGTAAATTCTGTTCAGACTAAAATATCTTCCAGGCTGATATTCTGTGTGATAGAGATTTCATTTATATCCAAATTACTGTGTAGTCTGTCTGTTTTTTACATAGAACTTTGCACAGATGTGCAGCAGTTCAAGTCGCCACACTCCATGCAGAACACAAAGCAGGAGAAGAAAGTAGAAGAAATGTAAAATAGAGACAGTAAACAGGGATATGAGACAAAGGAATAGTAATAACGAAGAACAATATAGTTTCATTGGAAATTATAAGTCACAAGGAGTGGATGCACCTGAGCTAGCCATTGAGAACGATTTTGAACCATATCACCAATTGTCTTCAGCCTTCATTGTTTTTTACCGTCCCGAGGACCCCAACTAGTCAGGAAGTCTAAATCTTCCTACGTGGCTTAAACCAACTGTTGTGGATTTCACTGACTGGTGCCATGTTTTGGTTTGACCGCCGCTAGCTCTTTTCCAGCCTGACCCTATGTCAGCTAACATTTCCCGTCGAGGAAGGCGATGGCTAGGCAGGCATGTATAACTCATGTCCTAACCATCTCAGTCGATGTAAATTCACAGCCTCATCGATTGATTCCCCCCTCTTACCTAGCACTCGACACCTAAACTCAATATTGCTCACCCTATTACACCACTTCACACGGGAGACAGAACGCAGGCACCTATGATCAAAGACAGCTAGTCTTTTCATGTCTTCCACTCTCAATGGCCATGTCTCATAGTCAGCCGTAAAGGAAGACGGAGCGGACTGCTGAGCAGTACACCCGCCCTTTGGTCGATAGCCGGCCGGATATCATGTCTATTAAGCCAGAGACGGCGTAAACTGGCATATGCGAAACTAGGCCTCTGTATCCGTGCTGAGATTTCATCAACATCAACCCTTTGGGGCTGATGCAACTTCCCAAATAATTGAAGTGGTCAACGTGCTCTGCCACTTCACTCCCTATTTCTAAACTAGGATTCAGTGTAGTCCAGTCCCGTAACATCATCTTACATTTGGCAGGGGCGAATCGCATGCCGAAGGTGTTCAGAAGACTCTGCATTTTGTCAGCGTCTTCGCCTACAAGGACTATATCATCTGCAAATTCTAAGTCAACGAGATTATTCCCTGGTAGCAAGTCAATCCCTTAGTCTCTGAAGTGAGTTAAGGTTAAGTCCATTAGTACATCTATGATGAAATTGAATAGAAATGGGGATAGTGGGAAATTACTGTGTAGTATGTCATACAAAGCTGCGAGTGAAACAATACTAACTAGCTAGGAGAACAATTCATCCAAGGGGTAAATCCAAAAAGTGACTAAAACGCTCATATATGAGGAATAAGACAAAATTTTGAAAAAACTTTTCATATGTCATTAAGTGTTGCGCTTACCTGTCTACAGATTTAATAAGTTTATTATATAGTAATTCAGTTGCAAAGATCAAGTTATTCTGGTTATCTTCTAAATTTTCATTCGGTTGTAAGCGTCTAGGATCAACTTCATAGGATAAATTCAGCGTTGTATGAGGATATTTTGTTATATCATCCAATAAGTCATTGTTATCATTATTATCGTTTATCAACTTCTTTGCCTCTTGTTGCTTACAATTATAACTTGATACATTAGTGCTACTCACAGTGTTGTTAGTAATATTATGCGCCGTTGTTGTTGTTGTTGTTGCTGCTGCTGCTGCTGTGGTTGTTGTTGTTGTTGACATTGGTGAAAGTGGAACAGGCGGCATATAACCACTTGAATTTCCAGCATCTCGTCTAACCAACTCCATAAGTACAGGACCTAATACTGATTGTAAATAGTCTCGGCCAAATTGTTTGAAACAATAATTCATAATTTTACTTGTCATTGTATTTCCACGTAACAGTGTCTGCATACTATCAGTTGACTCAAGCTAAATATTATGCATAAAGTGAATGAATAGAAACGATGAATAATGCTAATTCTTTATTAAACAAACATTTTCTTTTCATTCCTTTACGTTCTCAGTGGAACACAGGGATTCAAGCCAAACTACAGGCTTGAAGTTTCGGTAGCAATGGTGTTTCTTTTTACGGGATGGGGTTGGTAACCTCATGCCCAACCTTCTCTTTTTACCAGTCTTATTACTGGCTTAGCGAAGTAAAGGAGTGCGTCTGTGGCTGGGGGTCGAACCCCGGACCATATGAGGCCTGGTTGGCTAGCATCCTACCGCTGTGCCACCGACGCACACATGAACATGAAAAAGCATTTTAGAAAAAAATATGATTTCATAATCAAAACAGGTGTATGCATACTCATTAATGTACAGAAACATATTTACATGAATCTTGCTTATGTTTATCACTTACAACATTAGCTTGTGGTGTTGATCAGTAGGTTGGAGAGTTTGGGGGAACAGCCAAAACATACCTAACCTGGTTAAACTACATAGCTACTACACATATACGGTTGGCCAGATATAACAAATATCATAAATACTGCAGGAAGTTTACATCACCCATGAACATGTACTGTTTATGATATCTCTGAAAATATCTGCCAATTCAGAATTCTACAATAAGAAGATAACCTATTTGATCACGAATTTTTTACGCTGTCTGTTCACACACACCTCATATGTCCACTATGGGAAACTTCATTCAAGGGGGGGGGGTCGATTCTGAACCAGTGACTGGACTGCAACAATCTTGGCTCATCGCTTGAAGATCCTAGATTTAAGAACCTGATGTATGCAGTTGAGGAGTCCTAAGTCAGGACGAAACACATGTCTAGTCCTCCTTGACTTTGAGTGCATACATATGTGCATATACTCAGAAGACAGATTTTAAGATGAAAACTTATCGCTTATGTATATCTGAACAACTTCAAAAAAAGGGAAGATGATTCGCTTCGCTTAATTATTCCTGTAGAGAAATGATATATTATATATTCAGCAGTAATATTCATATTTGTGTATTCCATTCCAGTCTGAACACCGTCTGTGACTAAACAAACACTAATTACAGTTGACATGAGTTTATAATCAAATAAATATGTTGAAAGAAACAACCTTTTCATCTTTCTTTTGAGTTGTCGGGGTGACCTCAACATAATACATTTCTGTAGTAAAATGAATATACAGCACTGATTTGAATAGTAACCAAGGGTGTACATGGAACTTACATGGAAGCATCTTTTAGCAACATAGATTATATATCTTATGAAATACCCAGTGCTGCAGCAAAGGATATCTTTACTTCATTTCATCTTCCTTAATGGCAGCTCACTTGATAAGTTGGACAGTTGAAGGCAATCGACAGGAAGCCTTGAATCTAGGCTTAGTTGCTGTTGGCAATCATCAGTCAGCTGGGCGTATCTGCAATCTTGAAGGAACTCAAGTCTCTTGTGAGATTCAAACCCGTGTCACTCAGCGCTGAGGTAAGAAAACGCTACCATTGAGCTATTCGTAGTTGCGATTGACCTTCCGTAAGACTGGGTAGTAAGTAACTAGTGTCATGCGTTTAGTCCTTGGTGTTGGTGCAGATTGAATTCTATCAGTTAGGTGGGGGCGACATAATTTCCTTCAAGGATGCAGAAGCGTCTTGCTGATGATAAGTGCTAACAAGCACGAAACCTAGGTCTTCCAAGGCTTCCTGCTGATTATCTCCAACCATCTAATGACAAAAATTCATAGTGCACCGTAATGGCGAGCCACCTGGTGGCATGGTGACCACATTGCAAACTTCACTTATCTGCACCAGACAAAGGACTAGACGCATGACACTAGTTACTTACTACCTAGTGTTGAATCAAAGTCTTCTTTGGAGACTGAAGTTCAGTATGCTGTAGCAAACTTCACAAATGACTATGGAAAACATCTTTACACACTTTTATTATATCTTGCTGACAATGTCAGATAAAGAATCAAATATATTTGTACTGTAAAAGACATAGGAATCACTGAACATGTTGACTTTAAATGTTACACTCACCGTTGTCATCTTTAATTTTTTAGTGAAAAAGTGTCATCTATAAAACACAAAATAATTGAGCAAAGAATATCCTTGTCGATAATTTCCTCTTCTCGCTCTACAATTTTATATCTGTATGTTAATATACATAGAATATTCTAGATTAGTAGTCAATAACAATATCAGTGTTTTTTAAATAATGTCGATTTGTGAAGTAAGATCAATGGAATTGCCACAGTTCATTAAAGATGCTTAAATTATAATAAGAATAATAAAGATATAATAGCAACTAGAATATAAACTAAATTAGGAAAATTTCGCAAAAATTGAGGATCATTCAAGTCTAGATGGCCAAGGTAAGGATAATGTCGGAACTAACTTCTTTTGGATGCACAAATGAGGCTTCTTAATGTGGATCCCAACAGCCTCAGCAATATTTAGTAGTCGAACTCTTAAGGTGAAGTTGAGGTTTGTTGGAATGCAGCAAATGACTTTGAAAGAGGCCTCGTTAACATCAATTTTGTGTTCTGTATCCACAAGATGAGATAGAACAGCACTACAAATAGATTTTGTTTGTCCTTTACTTAACCACGCAGGCTGTTGAGATCCACATTAAGAAGACTAATTTGTGAGTCCAAAAGAAGCTAGTTCAGACGTTGTCCTTACCTCGGCCATCGAGTTTCGAATGATCCTCAATTATTGTAGAAATTTTCCCAATTTTAGTTGATATTCTATTCACTATTATATCTTTATTATTACTATTATAATTTAAGCATCTTTAATGAACTGTGGCAATTCCATTGATCTTAATTCACAAATCGACATTATTTAAAAAACACTGATATTGTTATTGACTACTAATCTAGAATATTCTATGTATATTAACATACAGATATAAAATTGTAGAGCGAGAAGAGGAAATTATCGACAAGGATATTCTTTGCTCAATTATTTTTTGTTTTAAAAATTGTCAGTCACTAACAGAAATCTTTTATTTTTGTCTAGTTTTGATTTAACAGTTACTAAAACTTTAATCAAAGAGAAATACTAACAGAGAATATACATAGTAATGTAAACACTTGTGTCCAATTGTACGTCGGTGGTGCAACGGTAGAATGCTCGCCAACCACGTATAAGGTCCTGGGGGTTCAATCCTCCACCGACGCACTTCTACCCTTCGCCTATTCAGCAAAGAGGGGATGCTGAGCGTGCGGTTAGCAATCCCATCCCGCAGAAATAAATTCACTGCTACAGAAACTTCAAAGCTCTAACCTAAAGTCCTATGTTCCACTCGGAACGTAAAGGGATAAAAAAAATTGTGTGTCCAATTACAAAGTAAGGTAATATGTAATATGAGTTATTTTATGTGACATTTGTTTACCAATATATTGTTAAAGATTTAAATAAACTTATATATTTAGAAGTAAGAATAATGCACTAACCTCTTTAGAAAATACATTGAAGAATAATTGATAAAGTAATTGTTTAGCATCAAACAATGTGACAAGTACTCGAGCCAATTCATCCTGTAAATATAATAAACAATAATGATTTAAGAGTATTAATGATCTGAATATATTGGTTACTTCATGTAACGAAATCTCAGTTACATAATCATTATAAAACCATGGAGTAATGCATGTCTGGTTCGTCCCAGTTTTGGACTCTTTGGCAGTTTGGGAGAACGACCCATCTCCCCAATGGGGATCGAACCTAGGATCTTAAAATCGTGAAGAGAGCCCAGTGACCATTAGGCCGGAATCTGCATTCGAATTAATTACAACTTCATATTCATGCAAAATTATTATGGGTTGGTCATATATGGTCACGACTCATAAAGCCAATTCTCTTTGTAGTAAAGCAAGAACAACAGTTTGTGCACAATAAGATGGTACCATCATTTATTTTTTTCGTTGGCTTCTCATTAGCTGCCTACAGTCTGTAGAACTGATTAATTTTATGTATAGCACGCGTTTAACATACTTGCAAATGCTGCGTGATGTCAGTTGACAGGACGCTCAAAAATTACACTGATATAGCTTGTGCACAAAAGGTTCAAATTTATACAGAAAATTAAGTCTTAGGTACAATGGCAGAGGAGCTAAGTAATAACGACAAGACGTGGATAAGATGATGAGTAACCAATAAAGTGATTAACAGTATGGTGAGTTCAACTCAAATCATAAGAACAAGTGACAACCAAAGTTATACTGTATAATAAGGGGAGAGAGGTTGAAGCCATATATATATATATATATATATATATATATATATAATCATCGCTAATACTGACGTCCGGAAAATTCAACACATTACTATTATTTGATCTGCACACTCACCGTTATTGGTTAATATTTTTTTATAAGTAAACTTATGTAAATTAGAGTAAAGCCTAAAGAAGATCTAATTGAAAACAACAATATTGTTCGCTTATATGTCTTGTTCATAGTTTAATTGCTTCAATTCTACATTTAAAACAGTTTTTAATAAGAAACACAAGAGAACTTATTAATAGTGTGACATTAAATTATTCATTCGTAAGGCATCTAACCAAATTGATTTTGTATCGGATTGGTACAAAACTGAAGAAAACTAAACTATGGTTAACTTTGAAATAATGACGAAATCTATGTGGAACCAACTGTATTATTATTGTTCCCATGGGTTCCTAGTGGAACATAGGGCTTCAACTGCACGCCTCCAATTGCTTCTGTCTTCTGATGTACTTTTCACTTGCATCAATGTTAGTCCATACTGTTTCAACTCTTCTTCACACGATCTCCTCCATGTCACCCTTGCACTGACGTCCCACTCGTCGCTTCCCTTTCGGGTTCCACTCGAGCTATGGCCTGACACGCGATGTTACTCGGCGGCCTCCTCAGCGAGTGTCCAATCCATCTCCAGTTTCTCCTGCATATTTCTTGAGCGATTGGTTTTTGTTTTGTTTGTTCCCATAGTTCCTTTTTGGTGATTCTTTCCGGCCAACTGATCTTCAGTATAGAACGAAGATAGCTGTTGATAAAGGTCTGCAACAGGCTGTTGGAAATATTCTTTGTGACCCGCCAAGTTTCTAATCCATCCGTATAGAAGAACTGACTGACTTGACGTTTGTATTGAAAATCCGAATTTTGTTGTTGATGCTGAGTGACGAAGATTTCCAGATTGGTTTCAGGTTTGTGAATGTGTTTCTCGCCTTCCCGATTCTCGATTTGACATCCTCGTCCGTTCCTCCTGTAGTTGAGACAATGATCCCCCCAACTGTAGTCTTCGAATATTATTAAAATTGGATAACATTCTATCATCTGAGAAAGATGATCATAATAAAATCCTCATTTATGCCGGTTACAGTTTGTTGGCTTTTAAAATTTTTATGAAAACAAAATACGTAATTCAGCGAAGAGGCTGTTTTCGGGATATTTAATTTCCTCTCCACCTGCACAATCGTATTTATGTACAATTTCTTTTTAATGAAAGCGGACAGTAACAGAAATGATCAGTTGTCACAGTTATAGTTGTTAATGTTACTCAGTGCATAAGAGGAGGTGAATAAGTGTATTATAATTACGTAAAAAGATAAATAATTTAATGAATGAGTTATAATCAGGATGCATATAGAAACGAAGGAAAATATGTAAGAGTTCTAAACTAATACAAGAGTCAGAAAAAACAAACAAAAGTCAAGTTAGTAGGAAACAACGGTCGCTACCATGATTGCAGAAGTAGTCGAATAATATTCTTTTCTATACATAGCTCCCATTTTTCTAACTGAATGGCTAGAGTGTATTGTCTTTGACAGGTTTTTCTCCACTTTGTAGATTAATTTGAAGGAGACATTCGTTGAGACAGAATGAGCAGTGTTCACAAGGTGTTCGGTTATCACAATGCTTGTATAGCCACTACTACCTTTCTCCACCTATGCCGGATAGTATTCTTGGACCCTTTCAGACAGGATACTCGTCGAACAACCAATATACCTGGGCTCCAAAAGAACAGGTGAGCTGACAAACACACTTACAAGTGGTCAGATGAGAGATTTGGTTCTTAAGGCTTCTGCAGACCAATGGACGACTAGAGAATACTATTCTTAGCATTGCTCAGAAGAATGTTCTTCTCAAAAACGATGAAATTATTCTATTAAGGATAATGCGGGTTTAGTCTCGCTTGAAATCCAGGTTCATATAAAGTTTGTGTTTTGGAGAAAGTAGTGTTTCGTCTCCCTGAACTTTTGGCCTGATGTTTTTGTCAATGAATTTTGATGGATGAAGGTTTCTTTCAGAAGATCTAGTTCTGCTTCTTCAGCGTCAGGACTACAGATGCATCGAATCGGAGTGACAAGAGATTTAATTAAATTTCGCTTTCTTTCAACAGGCACGCAACCGTTGGTTTTCTATGAACTGAACTTATTTATTAAGATTATGTCTGGTCTCTTTGTTAATTCTACATCAAGAAAGTGAATTTTGGATTCGTTTACCATTTCAACATTAGATTTCACTACCGAATAGAAGTTATTAAACACTGGTAGCAATTAACTGAGGTCATAACTATTGTCGCAAATGATGAAAATGTCATCTACGTACCTCGAATACAGTTGTAAATTGTCAGTGGTCGAATTTATTGGACCATTTTTGAGGCTAGCCATGAAACAGTCTGCTAGTAATGGACCAAAAATAGATCCTAAAGAAAGGTTTGTGTATCAGGATTTCATCATGAGCTGACCCAGAAGGTCCTGAGTTCGAGCCCCGGTGGGTTCGTACTGACGAAGAGTCCCAAACTAGGACGAAACAGCCGCCCAGTACTCCCAGGTTTTCCAATGGTTCTCTAACCAGTGTCAGCTCATTATGAAATCCTGAAACCAATCAGTCAAATCCCTACAAACCAATACTTAAATATCAATGAGATGCTCACTGGCGCTGGGCCTACCTATTCAGGTCGGTAGTTACCTGGGGGTTCTTGTGGGAAGTCGTGACCAGTAGAGTGCAGCAGGTCGGGTGTGAGGACAAATACTCGCCGAAGACATTGGCTAGCGGTCGCGCTATGTCGTGAATTGGCAGAAGTTAGAATTCAAGGACCATTGGATCGGGTCTCAGTAGCTCAATGGTCTACGAGCTCGCTAGCCTTGTAACTAGAAGGTCCTGGGTTCCAGCCTAGGTGGGTTCGTACTGCTGAAGGGTCCCAAACTAGGACGAAACAGCTGTCCAGTACTCCCAGTTGGTTTTCCAGTGGTTCTCTAACTGATGTCAGCTCATGATGAAATCCTCCATGCAATCAAATACTAATTACTGTGCCCCACCAATCGCGTAATCTTGAACTATTCCTCCAGATAAGCGATAACGATGTAATCCCCAGTCGAAAATTTTATACAATCTAACGAAAATCCACGCTTAACAGAATACATAAAGTAATTTAATTTCACGATGACGTTTTGTAACAGTAGTATCAATTTCTGAATTGAAACATGTTGTACAATAAAAATATACACAGGGTTCAAGTGTCTTTGTTCATTAGCTGACTGATAAATTCCATGGATCGTAATCAGCTTATTTTTCGTCATAATCATATGAATACTACAAAATTTACACAGAAAACTAAACAGAAATTAAATCTAAGCCCTAAAGTTAAACACAATAGTGGGAATAAAATTTTAAAAAAAAGATGAACATACCATATTATTACATGAGACAACTTGAGTAAGAGCCATAGCTATGGGCAGTTCACCATTTTCACCAACCATAGTGACTAAACCAACTAAACGCTCATATCTTTCAGCTAGAGCAGTTTCAGCAAGAGTTTCAAATTCTGTGCCTTGTTGTAAAATTTTTGTCAAAACTTCCATAAATGCAGCTCGACTTTGTGGTTCTCTGTGATAACCTAAACCTGAGGTTTAAAAATAGATATATAATTTTTTTTGAGGGTGATAAGAAACGAATGATACTTTGATAAAAGTGAAAACTAATCTTAATACAACGAAAATATAAATGTTAAGGAAAACACAAAGCTCTTACAGTCATTTGACTTCACAGAGTGTATTGTGCAAAACTGTTCCATGATAAGTTTCCTTTAGTTCAAAGAAATACAAAGGATACCTTAAGAAGGAAGATAAGATGTATCTTAGTTAGGCCGAATTATTTTTAGTTAGTATGCTTGTAAAGACTGCCTACTATCTCCAATGATTTTCCTGATTGCGACAGACTGGATAATGCGACAGACAGCGGGCTGGGCAACGAGGAGACAGGTATAAAATGGACCCACACAAAAAGCTTGGAGGATCTGTACCTGCTTAATTTTTTGTTTGTTTCAGGGTTTCATCATGAACTGACATCGGTTAGAGGACCATTGGAAAACCTGGGAGCACTGGGCAGCTCTTTCTTCAGACTAATTTGTGACTCTTTGGCAGCACTCACTTAAATCCAGGGTTGGAACCCAGGACTTTCTGCTTACAAGATGAGCTCGTATACCATTAAGCCACCAGGACACGATCCAATGGCCAGTACATGAATTCCAACTTCTGCCTAATCATGATATGGCGCGATCACTAGCCAATGTCATCGGCGAGTATTTGTCCTCACATCCAACCTGATATAACCCCACTGGTCACAACTTATTCGTGCAATCTTTGCAAATATTTCTACCTTTTCAATAGAAGTACTGATATTTCAGTTAACTATTACTCCGTTGGCATTTTGATATTGACTAATTATTGTTAACATACTTGTCATCACTAGATTGGAAAATTCTGTGTTGCATCAACATTTTACCCTGGTCTACAACGGGGTTAGCAGGGATAAAATCATCCATATTTTCATATCGTATTATACCTTTCTTGTGCATCGGTGGCACAGATGTGGTCCGGGGTTCGATCCCCGATCGACGCACTCCATCAATTCGCTAAGCCAGTAATAAGACTGGTAAAGAGGCAAGGTTTGACATGATGCTAGCAGCCCCATCCCGTAAAAATAAAAACCCCACTGCTACTGAAACGTCAAGCCTGTAGTTTGAAGCCCTATGTTCCCCGGGGTCGTAAAGGAATTTTTTTTAAATTATGCCTTTCTTAAACCTTGTCACCTAGTTTACTTCCCCCCATTATTATCCTTATTATGTGTCGACCTTAGTAATTTACACTAAGCTTATCATGTCTATAGTATTTTATACCACAGTAGAATTTCACTGCTTTATTTTATCAATACACTTCATATCTGTCAGCTGTTGAACTTACATTCAGTATTTCCCGTTTTTTGGTATGCTTCTGTATGTATTTCGTAGTAATCATATTACTCTTACACTACTGAATATAAGTCACTACCTTCCACCAATGAAACTTATATCCTGTTGATTATAAACACACTAGGATGTCACCCAGTTCCCTATTCACATTTTATGATATGAACGACTGTGTATTTTTATTATACATTCAATTGACAATATTAACTAACGAACTATCCGCTCCATCTTATACATGTACACCAATACAATTTCAGATATAATTTCCAATTGTCTTAATTGGCTGGCTGTTGTTGTATTCCAATAATCATGGATTTATAACTGTAGAGCCTGAGAGGAAGAAGGGCAGAGTTAAACTTCGAGTGACAATAGGTATTAAGGTAGTTGACTTTCTGTCTAGTATTCTCTCCACGAATCCTTTCCGCAAGCAGGTGTCATATTAACCGATCACCTGAACATTGTTGGCTCGGTCACAACCACGGTTGTATTTTTTTCTTCAGTAACACAGTTTCGTCCACATGTACGACGATACCTTCTCCGCCTAACAACGAAGTAATTCTCTCCATTTTCCATGAGACGATGTCTCTATAGTGCTGGTACCACTGAACTATTGACATGAGGCTATTTTCGGTTTCAGCAGCTGCGCCTCTCACGGGCTGTTTTAAAATCCCGTAATTACAAACATACAAAATCTGGGTTAGGGAGAGATGCTATCTAGCAAAAAATGTTCCTACGAAATGTCAAAATTATCAGCTTACCTTCCCTAATTCTAACTCGTTTCAAGCAAATTGCACAACAATGGACATATCCATCAATCGACCTGCTAAAGTTTTTTTTAAACTCATGACAACACCACATGAACAAATCCTCTCCTTCCTAAACAACCCGAAATCCAGACAATACTGCAAAACCTTATCCTCATCAGACTGCAAGCGTAACTTAATTAAAGCAGGCATTTGATGCGAATCAAGCGCTATGCAACCTTGAACTCACGTGCACGAACCTCATTGGACCATTTGAGGCCATTCGCTGATTGGTAGTTAGTGGGGGTTAAAGTTTAACTTGGTCGGAAGAAGTTATCGCTCAAAACCATCTTATTCTGATTATACTATGGGGATTTTTAATTTCTACATATATTGAAGGAGTACTATAGACAAGGATCTAATTGTGAAAGGTAAACATTTCTCCCATCAATCCTTTTGTCTTCTAAACTCAAGAAACACATTTTTTGATAGATTTCAGGCATTTTCTTTTCCGAGCAGAATTCGCTTGTGTTATGTGTGTCAAGACAGATAGAATAATAGAATTTTACACGATCGATCACGAGCTCACATCAGTTAGAGGACCATTAGAAAACTACCAGGAAGTTCTGGACAACTGCTTCGTCCTAGTTTGGGACTCTTCATCAGTCCGCACCCACTGGGCATTGAACCCAGGGTCTTCTGCGGGGTCCTTTAAGTCAGGCAAGAAGACAGTTACTCGCCCGTGACATCGGTTAGCGGTTACGCTAAATATGTATCAAGAATCGGCAGAAGATGGAATTAATGGACCATTGGGTCGGGTCCCAGTAGCTGAATGGTCTACGAGCTCGCCTCCTAACTGGAAGGTCCTGGGTCCACACTCCTGTAAGTGGGTACTACTGAAGAGTACCATAGGCTAGGACGACAAAGCTGTCCAATACTCCATGGTTTTCCAATGGTTCTCCAACTGATGTCAGGTCGTGATCAATCCTGTAACCAATCGTTTCCTAGCAAGCCAAGACTTGATAATAAAATTTTGCTAAATAAGTAAAACAGTTTATCCACTAGGAACAATCACTCCAATTTTTTCTTGTCTTCGTTTTTAAAATTTCAAGTAGGCGGGAACTAGTTGGAGACATAGATAAGATAAATGCTATTTAAAAATTCAGTAAGACGAATTAGTTGATCGCTTTATTATTGTTGCTTGAAATATTCATAAGTTTGTTGTGTTATTCTAACTGACAAAAACATACCATTGAAATAGGCCATATACAACACTGCTTGTCAATATTTATCTTTACTGTCGTTGACAGAAGAAGAAGAAAAAGAAGATGAGGAAGAATACAACAAGCAGCTTTTTAGTTGACGTATAGAGAGAAAGTGTAGTTGAACTTTGTGCAAATAGCTATAAATGACAACTAGTCAAAACTCTCGTTTATAGAGCTAAAAGAATAAGCTCTACAGAAAAAAAAATTATTGGGAGAATTTCCGATTCTTGGAAAAGATGTTGAAGAACAACGGTTATCCTAAGAAATTCATTGACAAATACTGAAGTTGTGTAGGCTCAAACGACAAACAAATCACAGTGCGGAAAAAACCTATCTTCATTGAACTCGACTTCAAAGGTGGTAATATTGTAGAAATAGTTGAAAGAAGACTGAATACGTCGCTAGCCAGAACCTATCCTGTAGCTAAGTTGGTTCCAGTTTATCAGACAACATGCTGTTTGTTGTAATCAAAAGTCGATAGATACCCTTCTCATTTTAACTCTATCTGTGTATACGAATGTACGTGTATCTGTGGTAGCAGTTACATTGAGAGACCAGAAAGAAGGGCATACCGCCAATTTTCTGAACATGTGCGGAAAAGCCTACGTCTCGAGGGAACAAATGTTTACAATGTTTCAATTGCTTGACATTTCGTTAATACTGGTCATAAGGTAGACATTGCGAAATCCTTCAAAATTATCAATAGACGAGATCAATAGGTGTACACCATGAAGGGCTTTAAAATCACCAATGGACGAAATTAATCGCTGTCAGACGCCTGAAAGCCGACTAATGTATTCAGAAAGAAGGAGTTGTCAGTGTCTTCTTGCCCTGGTGACTTGACTGGATGTGTTCATTCACTCTTTCATTTGATTGTGTAATCTTTGGCTTTGACCTCTACCCTCTTATTATACGGTGTAACTTTGCTTGTCTCCTGTTCATATGATATGAGTTGAACTCACTCTGTTGTTACTGAATATATTAGTTACTCATTATCTTCCCCACTTGTCTCTATTAAGTAACTCCTTTGCCATTGTATGCATACACTGATTTTTGTTTAAACTTGAATTCTTTGGGTAAAAACTATATCATCACAGTAATTTATGAGCACTGTTTATTCAGTGTGGAGTCTCCTGTCAGCTGACAGTATGTTAAAAATCTTCTGTACATAAACTTAATAATTTCTTTGCGCTGTACGCGGCTTCTTAGAAGCCAGAGAAATAAATGATGGTACCATTTTATTCTGTACAAACTGTTATTCTTGCTTTATTCACATTCATAAAGGAGAATAAGGGGAATGAAGTTGAACATCAGTTCAACACTGACTAATGACAGTTTCAAGATGACGCAGCAACTAATTGTCTAGAACGTATTTGGTCCTATTCTTGGTCCTGCTTGTTCTAGGAATTTACGAGAGACTAAACTTATTTTGCGCAATAAATGAAACACTTGTTCACATATATTGGATGTATACAACCATGTTAAATATCCTTCTAATTTCTTATTCCTCTCCTATTATACACAAAGCGTCAATAAACTCCAGAATGAAAAATAAGAAAATCAACAGAGAGCTCTTTTGACGACATTTTGACACACAACGTAATACTGAGGCTGAGATTCACAGGTACATTTATTGCAGAGACTCAGTGAATTCTACTGGGACTTTGATAACTTTTGGTCAACTAGTTAGAAGAGATGGGTTGATTAAAACGCTGATATATGGTTAACTGACATTAAGGATTCGTTGGAAAGACACAATAGGCAAGATCATAACCTGTATATATCCAACTGATGCCAAAAATAACATGGAGACTCCAATCATAAGGGCTTGATACTACACACCATTGACTAATATGATTATTTCCTAACCACTCATATCAACAAGTAATACTCTATAAGTCTGTAGGTCAATTCACCTTGCCAACCAGAAGTTAGATAGTTTGAGTTTCTGATTTAGTTGTGTTCTCTGGGCTAGTTGATTTAATTACGAAGCTTTCGTTGTCCATCTAGACAACATGTTCAGCGCAAAATCATTCACCTGAGCTACTTGTTCGACAGTTTTAACTATCTATTTTCACTATCTTGACTCTGTTTACACTGTCAAGGCAGCTCATATTTTCTGCCTGTATACAGAGGATTTGAGAATGCAACGGTTATAAGTTTCATCGTGAACAATACACTTCACAAAAAAATAATTTCATTCAGCAAACTTACCTATGGCGTGCACTAAACCAGATTCAATATTAGCATTTAAAAGATTTGACATAGCTTGAACTGTTACATTGCGTAGAGCTGTATGATTCTGTCGAACCTCTGCACCTTTCTCTCTATCGTCTGCTACATCGTTTAGCAAATTCATGAAAAGTGAGAAATACCTGAATATGAAAAGAAAACAATTTGATGTATGTCATGTATGATATATGTCACTGAACAGCCAACAAAGTTATCAAACAAGTGGAATCAGTGTATAACAGTAAGTTACCATTATGGATTTAGCTGTGTCATTACCATATCACGAGAAGATTGATGTTAACCAGGCCTCTTTCAGGGTCATTTAATGCATACCAACAAATCTCAATTTCGCCTTAAGAGTTCGACTACTAAATATTGCTGAGGCTGGTTGTTGGGATCCACATTAAGAAGCCTAATTTGTGCGTCCAAAAGAAGCTAGTTCAGACATTATCCTTACCTTGGCCATCTAGGTTTGAATGATCCTCAATTTTTGTGGAATTTTCCTAATTTTAGTTGATATTCTATTTGCTATTATATCTTTATTATTCTTATTATAATTTAAGCATCTTTAATGAACTGTGGTAATTCCATTGATCTTACTTTACAAATCGATATTATTTAAAAAACACTAATATTGTTATTGACTACTATTCTAGAATATTCTATGTATATAAACATACAGATATGTAATTGTAGAGCCAGAAGAGGAAATTATCGAAAAGGATATTCTTTGCTCAATTATTTTGTGTTTTATAGATGTCTGAATGAATATTTTCGTTAAATAGTTGTTCTCAACACAGTTAATAATTGTACAAGTGTCGTTTAATGGGATGTGACATATTTTGAATTAATCCTAGGCGATCAAAGTCGATCCTATTTACTATTGATAAATTCAAAAGTTATTTGAAATGACATGCAAGTACTATTAGAATTCGATAGTCTTTATCGTTAAATTTTAGAAACCAATCAAGGAGAAACATAAATGTGACTGATAAAATCGATCCCAGACGCATTCTTATCATGAATGACGCCATACTACTGATTGATTCGCGTAAGTAGTTGGATTAATCTTATATCGGTCACTAGTACTTACTAGCCGGATTGGAGTGATCTAAACGCTGAACGGCTGTTTCACTAGTTCTGGCAAAGTGATGTCAACTTATTTGACTTTCTTAGCTGAATCAGACCAGTTGCTGAGCTGATGACATCGGCCTTAAACGAGCGAAACGGCAGACTGGCGTTTAGATCATATCGACCTGACCAGTATGCATTACTGATTGATATGAGTGCAATCACCTACCTACTCATCTCAATCACTTAGTAGTATATAGAGTACCATGAGATTATGTTTACTTTCTTGATTGCCATTTAATGCTATCAAGTAAGTCTGAATAATTTTGGCTTTCAAGGGAAACTCTGGAGAGATTTCACCTTGAACTATGTAAACTTATTATTGTTCCCTTGAATTTCGAGTGGAACATACAACTCCGACACCATTCGGAGGTGTCCTCAGTGTGTGTGTGTGTGCGATCAATCTGCATTTTCTTCAGCATATCTCTTGAACAATGAGTTCTTGTCTGATTCGTTCCCATAGTTTCTTGTAGCTAATTCTTTCTGACCGGCCATCTGATCTTCAGTATGCAGCCAATGAAGGCAGTTGTTGATTAAAATTCTGTAACAACCTGATTGATATAAGGATAAAACTTGGGCACTGTACTGTGGTAGAGTATAATTCCATTATGGATAAAAATGAAAATGCTTCCTTCCCGTGACGCGACAAGTTTCTAGCCCCTATAAAAAACACTGATTAACTTAACATTTGTGTTAAAACTGTGTAAACTGTAAAATTGTAAATCAAGAATTTAATTTGTGAATTGAGAATTGGACTCAACATAACTGTCATGCCATATTTTACATAAAAATATCACTTTCTCGGTACTAATTTAAAGCAGATGACGAAAGTAAATATAAAACAGGATTTAGCTGACTCATACACATGCTAAATGACCATTTCGCAGCTTTATTTTGGGGATTGAGGTGATGTATCTAAAGTGATTTACCTCAAACACTGAAGTCTAACTAACTGTTTGAGAGGACTTGGAGACACATTTATTCAGACTGAGATGTTATATTTGGGAAATCACAGTCCAAATGAGCGGAATACTTTTCCACCTTCAAATAATGTTATAAAAGTAGCTTACTTTGCAAATAAGTGAGATTTAGCATCCATCAAATCAGCACGATCAATTTCTTCTGGTTGTAGTGGCATACCATGTAATAGTGCAGCTACAGCCTCCATACAGGCTAAATCTAATTCTCTTGTTTGAGCAGCAGTTTGTGCTACTATACCAGCTGTTGTAGAAACGCTTGGCATATTAGTGAAGCATGTTCCACTGTTTATAGCTGAAACTCCAGAACTGGCAATTGTTGAGGTATAATTTGAACTGGTATTTGTGTATGGATATATACCGCAGGTTCCACTGCCCACTCCTGAAGTAAAACTGCTGGTATATGAGGGTGTGGAGTATGTTCCACTAGGTGACTGCGTACTGCCAGCATTCTTCGATATATTACTTTGAACTCCAACTGAATTGAATGGTAGTATATTCGATGGTGTACAGGAGGAAATCCCACATGAGGCATAATTGCCATAAGATGATCCGGTGGATTTGTTACCTACTATGCTTGATGGATGATTCTGTCCCATAATATTTAATCCATCAGTCACTGAGCGGTTATTCACCAAAATATTCCCTTGTGGGATATTATTCAAATGAGTCAATTCTGTAGCATTATAATACGGTGAGAATGGACTGTTAGCAAACTGACCATGTGCAATCAACCCGATACCAACGCCTAAATTCGGTGTAGAACTATCCCATGAACAATTCGGATACGGGAAATCGAATCTATTTGAAGAGTTGACTGCTGATTGTCCTTGGGTAACAGTATTTGTTAATCCACAATTCACTGGAGCAAATGAGCTAGCATGAGGAATACTAAATGAATTAGGCGTATTGCCTTGATAACTACTACTAGAATTTGTGATAACTCCGTAAATTCCAGTGTTGGACATAATATTCGGATGTGTCATTATATGTGGATTATAACCAGCCACCATAGCACTTAGACTATGCTGACTTTGATTCATTGGTATACTTGAACCAGGCTGATTTATCATCGATGAATTTAACATTGGTATATTAGATAAGGGAATGCTTTCATTTAAATCTGGTGTAAGACAACTGGTCGTCGAAGTGACTGTACACGCAGTAGTCAGGTTAGACAGATTATTACTTGCTGTAGCCGAAGAGGCTGTTGTCATTGTTATACTACTACTGGATGAATTACCAGTTGAATAATTTGTCTGCACTGAAAGATTCAGATGATAACTACTCCCCATAATCCAATCACAAAGATAATCGACTAGTTTATTTCGAAATCTCATTTCCTAGAAATCAAGAAAAACAAATACACAAAACAGGAAAGTATATAAACGAATTTGTAGAAGATGCTGTTATTTGAGTAGTTTATAAAAGAACTAGTTGTTTTTCTTTTCCCTTACACAGGATATATACACACAACAACAACTACAACAACAAGAAAAACGAGTTCCACTTTTTCTCTTATTCATAATAATAATTGAAAGACTTTGTTATATTTACTACTGTTAAGATGTTTAATGAAATTTGAGAAATCAAAGAAACTTTTCAGAGATGAAAACGTTAACAAAAAACATAAACATGACAATAAATCAATTATAAGGCCATGTTGTACATAAATCATTATTTCAAGTGTTTATTTGTAGGGATTTGATGGATTTCAAGTGTCTTTTTGATTAAGAACTGAAAAGTTAGGGAGTGCTGGACAGCTGTTTCGTCCTTTTTGCGACTCCTCATCAGTACAGACGCATGACGTCATCAGGGATATAGCTCAGAACCTTCAGGTTATAACAGCAGAAGGCAAAACATGGAAGCCAAAGTATATTTTCCAGTGATCAAACCATACTCTTTAACCAATCACTGAGCGTGTGATTTTGGTTTACACTAAACGACATGAAATAGAATGTTCAAATATACATATAGCATTCTGTTGCTAATGCAGTATTGAACTGTGGGAATATGTGAGAATAATATTCCATTGGAACACATTGTCTGTATCACACCACCACAAGGTTACAAAGCGAGCTCGTATACCATTTTTAGCCACTGGGACGGGATCCAGTGACCCATCAGTTCAGCCATTTCATGAAGTATAACGTGATACCCGGCCAGCGTCATCGATGAGTATCCGTCCTAATCTTTAAATATTCCCATTTTTAATATTAGAACAAGACATATAAGCGAACAATATTGTTGTTTTCAATTAGATCTTCTTCAGGCTTTACTCTAATTTACATAGATTTATATATAAAATTTTAACCAATGACGGTGATTTTGTGGATCAAATAATAATAATAATAATGTGGTAAGTGTTTTCTTAAATCATGGAAAATTCCCATTGTAACAAAAGGAAAATCAAAACAAAAGATTCAGCGAAGAGACTCTTTTCAACGAATTTATCATCAAGCTGTACAATCGTATATACATGGTTTTAAGAAGTTATATCCGGTAAGGGAATTGAAACATAGGTGTGAATGCATAAAATAACAATAATATGAAATGCAATTAAAACTAAAATGTTTGTGATTATAATCGTAGTTAAATGTCAAGTGGCAAAGCAAATTAATGTCATATATAGAATAATTCATAGGATGGATAGAACTTGAAAAAGGTGTGCAATTATAAGATTAGTAGACAAATCGAATAAAATGAAAACGTTACGTAATATTGCGTGAAATTTAATAGCATAGAATTTAATGTTGCATAAAGGAATTCATTTAGAATGACAAGTGGAACAAGTGAAATAATACCGGGGACAATTTAAAAGTGAGAGTAGTAATAGTAACAATTGACTTAATAGGGAAGAGTATACAAATTGAATAGACAAAAGTGAAAAAATGAAAAATTGGTAGAGCTAAAATATGATTGGGGATTACCATACTTTAGCATAGAGAGATTAAGGCCATGAAAGTTGGAGGGGAGGGGTTGAACGAACTTTTTCTGTACACAGAGATCTGGCTTTTCTGTTTCGATAGTCAAAGCTTCAGTAATACAGATGAGTCGGGTACGTAGGGATTTGGGTAAATTACTCTTTGCCTTGTAGATGACTTTGAAGGCGGAGGCTATAGAGATAGGGTGATCATTATCGACCAGATGTTCAATGATCGCGCTTCTTATTGCTCCACTTACACCTTTTCGTAACCATGGGGGATAGTGTTCTTGCACCCTCTTGGACAAAACTCGTGTCGAACGACCGATATACCACGTAAATAACCCCCAATTAATGTTTTAGTCCCAAAGACAGTTTGACACTATTTTGGGTGATTAGGCTATTTTGTAAATTATCTAAATGGCTATTTGTAATGTGTAATGCAATGTGTATATTTTACTTTTGTTTGAAAGTAGGTCAGGTCAACTTGTTAACACAAATACTATGGTTTATTTCTGCGCTTATTTTTCAGATATTAAATATTCCCATAGTAAAATTTAGAACAACACACATTTAAGCGAACAATATTGTGTTTTCAATTAGATCTCATCAGGCTTAACTCTAATATGCCTACATAACTTTACAAATAAAAATTCAAATATAAACCAATCATGGTGTTTTGTCTATAGGATAATAAGATGGTGAATATAAATTGTGCAGTTAGTCATAATAATAGTAATGATAATAATGATAATGGTTTTATCAATAATAAGGATGAAAAAGTGAGGTAATCTATGATAACAAGAGTGACAAAAAACAACATGATTAAACAAACAAATGTCCAGGTAAAAGTAGTCGATAAAGACTAAGAAAAACAAATGAACCGATCAAGTAACGCTAGATTGTAAGGGAAGTGAATAAAATACGTTTTAATGAAGATGTGATAAGATTAAGGGATGATGAGAAAAGGGTTGAAAATACAAGTGAAGGGTAGTTAGCTAGTCATCAGTTGGTTAGTTCTTAATAGGCCAAGAGAGGGATAATAGCTGTACGAACTTCTTTTGAATGCATAGTTTAGGTGTAATAGTTCGAATGCCCATCGCCTTCAGCTGTGTGCAGTAGACGAATACGAAATCTACAGGAAATATTCGGTGAGATACGATGGATCACCATGGATGCTTTCGTTTTCTCCACTTCATGACCATTATCAACTAAATGTGACAAAATTGAGCTACGGATCGTTTCTGTCTGTTCTTTGCCAATCCACCACCACGGGAGTTGTTCAGTAGTGACACAGTGGCTAAGCTGTCTAGTACAACGCCCAGCATAACTGTCACTGCAGGTGTAGTTGAATTGATAAATGCACATAGATGTGGCAAAACTATCTAGCTTATCCTTCGTTTGCGTCCCAGTCATTCGTCAGCTAGAGAATGACAAACATAGGTTTGCTGCGTAAAACGTTCTTCGTATACTCCTGGAAAGTCTCTGGAATAAAATCTCACTTGACAAGTCACCATTAAATTGTAACTTAATAAATATAGGTTTTTTACGTGCAGTCAGAGTCTCAGGTTTTCTCTCTGATGTTTTCAAATGTTTCTTTATGAAACTACTCGGATAGCCCATCTCCGTCAATGAATCGTGAATATATTCAAATCCCCATTGTAAGAGGTAATCCGTACATATCTTTCTTGCTCTGCTCGTAAGACATTTAATAACATTTGTTTGATATTTAATGGCCATGTAAATAAGGAAGTGTGTGTATTGCCCTGTGAATGTGCTTTTTCTATACATGCTTCTCCAAAGTGACCCATCTTCTCGCCTACTTAGTAAGACATCCAGTAAATGTAGTTTACTATCCTGCTCCTCTTCACAAGGTTTATATTTGAATTTTTATTTGTAAAGTTATGCAGGCATATTAGAGTTATACCTGAGGAGATCTAATTGAAAACAATATTGCCCGCTTAAATGTGTTATTTTTCATATGTAACTTTAGTCTATAGTTGTATGTTTAACCTCGACATTTCTTTTTACGCAACAGTAAATAAGATCACATAACATAAAGAAGGATCACCAATCGCAAGTAGATCAGTATGTGGATCTTCACAGAAAACAAAACTTGCAGAATAAAATTAATTCATTGCATATTATTATATACATATTTTTTTCTCAACTCTATAACTAATTGACTGGTTGATTGACTGAATGAATTTCAATATAGAACTTTTCATAGCACATTCAAATACATGAGTGCAATTGATCATTAGACATTTGAATAAAAATCAATATGGAATAATGTACATTCAGAAATAATAATATGAGTGTTATCAATCAGGTACAATCAGATGGGAAATAAGACGAGTGTTTTTATAGTCAAAATAAATGACTAACTTGTTATGATGTTATGATGTACGTGAATTGAAATGAAATAGAATTTTAGGATTATTTATCATCCTCCTGTGATTTGACTGACTGACTGACTGGTGGTAATAATATCTCCCATGCATATCTGTGGTATTTGCATTGAGTCATTTCTGTTGCATGTGTTGTGTTGGGTATAGGTAGACTCGACGAACAAGGCAGAATTCAGTAATCAGTCTCTCTCTTCACCTATTTAATTACTTAGAATTTTAATTCTCTCCCACCACCTTATTGAGTGGTTGTGTGTTAATGCATGCAGTGCAATTGCTGAGCTTTTTTCTAAATTACTTATCTTCTCGGGGTTAACCATTCTTACCTTAGCTAAATTCTTATGTTCTGACAATCTGACTACCCCCGACCTACTAGTCTGACCTATGTAGTTGGCCTCACTCACAGTCATTGCAAGGTATTTTGTAAATTATATTATTTTGTTTAATTGTGTCCACCGGGTGTTTTAGCCTACAGAGCTTGTCTTAGAGTGAGTTTGTAGGTTTGAATGCCACCCTAATTCCTGCTTTATTAAGAATCCTGCTTAAGGTGATCTCAGATATCCCCTCCTTATACGGTATAACAGTGGATATAAATAAGACAGAAGCATTTCTGATGCAGTGTATAGTAGCCGCGTACGGTAGCATAAAATTACGGAAATGTAATTTCATGTAATTTCAATTATGTCACCCCTTATTACTCAATAATAGACCACTATATATTTTTGTAAGTATAAATACGATTGTACAGCCTCTGAAGATGATTTCGTCGATAAAGAAAATTTTCTTCGCTGAATTTGTCTTTTATTTTCTTCATAGGTTAGTCTTTGAAAGCCTGAGGCCTAGATATGACTATGAAGTGATAATAATTATCGCACACAAACACGCACACACATACACAAACTAGCAAGAACTCTGTAGCTATCCAAATAAATACCTCATAAATTTTTTTCGAATTCATAATTTAGTGTCAAATGTCTAAATAATATATTATTTATGTCATTACGTGAACAAAGCAACGCTACAATTAGCGTCGTTGCTAGGGATATGCTGTACATGCCTCCAGCTTTTTTGATTTAAAAAATAAATGAATTAATGTAAGTACGATGACGTCAGCTTATTTGATGTCATCCTTTGATTACTTATGAATATATGTCTTATCAAACTGAACTACCATTTTTAATTTTAAATTTTATAGGTTAGAGGATCATTGGAAAACCAACTGGGAGTACTGGACAGCTGTTTCGTCAGCCTACTTTAGGACTCTTCAATGGTACGCACCAACCTCTAGGGTTAGAGAACCCAGGACCCTCTGGCTAAAAGACGTGCTCGTGCCATCGAAAGTTAAACAGAACAGAATAGTGTGGTTCAGGAAAATACGAAATGTGAGTTAGGCAGAAATCACTTTTATGCAATAACAACAAGGAATTATGCAAAACAAATAAAATAGTACACATATTTAACACATACCTGTCTAAATGCTAAATCTTCACGTCTAGCCATCATTTTCTGTACCAACTGACACACTTTTATCTTAATTTGAAGAGAATGCACACATTCTAGGTGACGAACATACCTAGTAAAATAATTATTAAATATAAATATTATTAACAAAATTCATATTATCCAATGTGAAAAGTATTTGATGAATTTAACTTTTACAATTGTGAACGAAATATTCCCATGTTTAGTCATAAAAAGAAAGATGCAAACAGCGAAGAAGAATAGTAGCAGCAGCAGCTCCATCATCGAACAGCACACCCCTGCATGAATGCTTCACAGTGCTACACAGAGTCCCTCAATATCATACAAAGGGACTTCGAATATGCCATATGTACACAGCTGAATCATTGGCTATTCGGGATCTTAAACCGGAGTTCTGCATTCAAAAGCACTGCATACATTCACTCGCCCTACCGTGGCCAGAGTAACGTTATTACTATAATTTTGCTTCTTTTTATTATGTAAGTTTACTATTATTATTTTTATTACTACTATTATTCTATTATCATTATTATTCTCACCATACATATTTTATTATCACTATATTACTGTTTATTAATAACATTGCGTTTTTAAACAGATTTTTATAAAAACGCTTTAATTTTCAAGAGTTGGTTTGTAAGGATTAAATTTGTTTTTACGAGCTTGACCACGGATTGATATCAGTTAAGAAACCATTGAAAACCAGCACTGGAGTACTGGACAGCCAGCTGTTTCACCAGCCTAGTTTGGGAATCATCGTCAGTACGCACCCACCAGGAGGGGTTTGAACCCAAGACCTTCCGGTTACAAGGCAAGCTTGCTCGTATTCCACTCAGCCACTGGGACCCAATTCAGTGACCAGCCTATGAATTCTAACTTCTACAAATTCGTGATTTAGCGCGACCACCAACCGATGTCATCATCATCAGTGGGAAATCCATCCTCACACTTGACTGGTTGGACCTCACTTTATCGTCTTTCCACTAGTTCCTTTCCCCTCTACACAGTCGTATTGATTAGTCATTTTCCACACTTATTATGTCATGTCAACTTCTGCCTCTTTTCTTAATTCCAATTAGTCACCCCCTCTAGATTACGCCTTACATTACGTGCTACGTCCTTCGAGGACAAATCTTACCAGTATCTCATCGGCCTTATGATTTTTTTTTGTTAAATATAATTATGATTGTACAGCAGCTTATGAAAATGAATCGCCGAAAAGAAATTTCTCTTCGCTGTTTACGTCTTTTTCTTTTACAGCTGTAATAACACGTCTTCAGCTGACAAGAGTGTCTAAATCATGTTTATCTTTGTAATTAATTATATGAAATAGTTGTATCTGTCAAAACCTCAAAAAAAATCCAAATAATTTATTTCAATATTTCATTTGACCAAGTGATCGATACTTTTTCAGAGGAGTGATAGGAATCAAAATAACAAAGGTGTATGTATGTATAAATGGATGGTGGAGGTACATTTCGGTATTCATTCTCCATGTCAAATAATTTGTAAATAATTGAGCAGTTTTCAAGACAATATTGTAAATAATGTGTGGGCAGATGAAGTACACTTCGTGTCAAAACAAAGACTATTATGGCATTGAAGTGAAGTCAAATAAAACAAGATCTCTAGGCGAAAAAGTACACCTGATTTGTGTCTGTGTTTTGAAGTAAAACGGCATCAGTATGGGTTATATCTGTAAAATATTTTGATATATCCGATAAAATATCACTTAAATACGTCATTGATAAATAAAACATGATCTCAACAAAAACAAACAGCAAGTTTCCATAATGAGATCTGAATATTAATGACATAAACTTGCAGGAATCAGCTGACGTCACGCCGTCTCTTCTATTGGAACTTTTTAGATTCACTCATGTATAAGAAAGAACTATTATTATTATTCCCTTGGGTTCCGAGTGGAACATATGGTTTCAATAACACATCTCCACTTTCTTCTATTTTCGGTTGTTCTAACCAGCTGGGTCCACGATTGCCCGAAATCTCTCATCTCCTCCTCACACGATCTCCTCCATGTCACCCTCGCACCGACGGACCACTCATCGTTTCCGTTTGGGACTCCACTTGAGCAGTGGCGTGCATTGCGCGTGATGTCATTCGACGGTCTACTCAATGTATGCCCGATCAATCCATCTCCATTTTCTGCAACATATTTGTTGAGCAATCGGTTCTCGCCTGTTGGTTTGTTCCCAGCCAGAGTCATAAGAAAGAACTAATATCTATTTATGACTTAAGCATTATTCCGAAAGAAGACTGAATACAACATGTATTCTCCTATTAATACACACCATTAAAATTTTGATGTTTCTCAATCCGTTGAAGTTCAGACCATTATGCTGGAAAGAAACGTTGGAATTACTCATTTGAATACAGTTGAGGATTTTACATATGTAACTTTTTATTTGCATCTACTTTTCATTAAAGGGTACCAATGTTTGGGGGACTTCTATTTAATATATGTGTACTTCTATTTTTATTTTATTTTTTTTAATTTTTTTAATATTTTTGATTACAGCTTGATTCCACACCGTATTTTCAGTACAAGTATGGAATTTTCAGCATGGATATCGGTAGCCCAAATTTCACAGGCCGACCATAGATATCGGGTGTGCGTCGGCAGGGGATCGAACCCCGGACCATGTGCATGGTCGGCGAGAGTCCTAACCACTGTGCCACCATCAAATCGTGATCAAGGTTCATATAAGTATCATAGATGCAATGAGGAAAGCAGTTTATTAAACATATTTATAGCTAAATACTGTAGTAAAGACGTGGTTGATACTCTGACAAGTGAATCACGAATCAATGAGGTATCAGTTTTACTTAAATTACCTTCTAACCGAATATGAAGAAGGCAAAAACCAACAAACTGGCAGAAGAAGCATCAAAGAAAGGACTTAAGGTGAACTTAGATAGGACAGAGGTGATGAAAATAACAAACGAACAACAACAACAACAACGACAAGCACCAATCACTATCAGTGGAAGAAAT
The DNA here is from genome assembly GCA_944472155.2 of Trichobilharzia szidati. NCBI lineage: Eukaryota > Metazoa > Platyhelminthes > Trematoda > Strigeidida > Schistosomatidae > Trichobilharzia > Trichobilharzia szidati. Next base: position 46,515,580 of record OX235272.1, on the reverse strand, counting down.
TTGGAAGAGGTCAGTCACTTCCTTCACCTACATAGGTAGCATCGTTTCAACTACGGGCGGATGTCAAAACTAGAATCCTGAAGATAAGGCACATCTTCATACCTGTGAAATCAATTTGGAAATCTTCTACACTAACTCAGCATAAAAAACGAAATTCGGATTTTCAAAACCAATGTTAAGTCAGTTAGTGCTTCTATATGGGTCAGAAACTTGGCGTTCGCGTCACAGAAATCATTTCCAAAAGCCAGTTACAGACTTTTATCAACAGTTGCCTTCGCTGCTTGTATACAGAAGGTTAGATGACCGACCAGAAAGGATTTCCAACAAGAACCTCTGGAAACGAACCAACCAATGCCTATTGCTCAAAAAATATGCGAAGAAACTTAAGATTTATCGGACACTGTCTGACGATATCGTCAAATGACATAGCTTGCCAGGATGTTGAGTGGGTGGGAAATGATGAGTTGAGTGTCGGTCAGAGGGTGACATGGAGGAGATCGCGAGAGGAGAAAATGACAGACTACGGACAATTGTAGAGCAAGCTAAGGAGGACGGCAGGGAATACAACAAAGTGGAGGTGTCCTGTTGAAGCCCCAAATTCAACTTGGAACCCAAAGGAATTAGGCGTTGTTTTAATTCTATTGGTGGTTATTCCTGTTTTTGTGACTACTTTGATTGTGAGTTTTTGATACTATCTTACTGACTATCCGTACGAATTCCAGTTAATTTGTTAATACGAAATTCCTACCAGAAGTCTCATTGTTCTTGCTTCATTGCAAGTAGCAGTTCTAGTTCATGCGAAGATCAGAAACTACTTTTCTAGCCAATCATAAAACAACATTGTTTACATAAGTTAGAGATGCAGCTACTGCCTTAGTGTATTTACAGTGAATTATCACCGCACCATATTACAACTAGGGTTCAAAAAATAAACAGATGCAACTGAACAAACTAAATGTTAGTAATTACATGTACTTCTAGCTCCCCTCCACATGCATAAATTGTTTTAGGTTTTTTTTTGGGGGGGAATACAGAACGATGATATGGCATAGCCAAAATACCACCGGTTCGAATGAGCACCACATGAACACAAGTAAAAAACGAAGCATTTCTGATTCAATACGGCCGCATATTTTTTTTCCTTCATGTTCCCCAGTGGAACATAGGGCTTTAAGCTAGTGGCTTGAAGTTTCTTTAGCAGTGTTTATTTTACGGATGGGGTTGCTAGCCTCATGCCCAACCTTTCTTCTTCACCAGCATTCTTTCTGGCTTAGCGAGGTAAAGGAGTGCGTCTGTTGCCGGGGTTCGAACCCCGTACCACGCATATAGTAGCATAAAATTATGAAAATGAAGTTTTATGTGTTTAACTTTGAAGCCTGAGGCCTAGACATGATTATAAAGCAACATTTACTGACACAGAGACTAGCAAGAACTCTGAATCCATCCAAATTAATATCTGTAAAAATTTTCCAATTTGTAATTTAATGTCAGATGTCTAATTGATATATTATTTATGTCATTCCGTGAACATAGCAAGGCTATAGTTAGTGTCGCTGTTACAAACCCACTGGCGAATTCACGTCCAACCAAGCTTGATACTTTTTTTTGTGCTGATTAACATGTACATCCTCAAAGTCCCTAGCTCAGCCATATTAACCATGCAGGTTTAATAATATTTCTCTATAGTAACCTCAACTTTTATCCTATTTAATTATCCTGTTTTTTCAAGCGTATTCCCTATTAATTGAGTCTTTCTGATTTGTGTTTCGTTATCTGTACTTGCAAGTTAAATGTGAAAGGGAAGGTGGAGAAAAATGAAATGTGAAAAGAAACTGTAATGGGCAGAAATATAGGGGAGAAAAGACAAGGAAAATATAGAACAATGAGAATTTAATAAATACAAGGGAATGGTTACTGAACAAAGAATACTCTTTTCGATAACTTCATCATCAGGCTCTATAGTTATATATCCATCCATTATAGTGAATGAATGAATTAGTGTTATGATAACAACATTAATGTTGTTTAAATAACATCGAATCAATAATGATATCAATAGATTACAGTTCAATAGCACAAGAATTAGGAAAAGTAATAATACAGAACCCATGAATTTATAGTCTTTACTGAAGGCCTGCCAGGGCAGTAGTAGTGGCTGGCTGGACTTGCTTCTTCTGCACACAAAGCACTGGTTGTTTCACACGAATTGCAATAGCCTCTGCTGTTTGGAGCATGCGGTACTTCGATGTTTTTGGCAATTTATTTGGCACCCGGTAGATGATAGAGAAGGATTCTTCAATGCTGGCTGGTTTGTACCAGGTGGTCTAATATCGAACTGTTAATGGTTTTCACTACACCTTTACTTAGCCATACTGGGAGATGTTCTCGAGCGAGCACGAAAAATCAAGTTCTTAGAGCAACGGCCGATATAACTCTCTCCACAAGCGCAGTTGAATTGGTAGATACAATTGGAAGTGGCTAGTCTAGGTACTTCATCTTTCAGTCGAGGAATCACCATCGGTCGTGTAGAGAATAACACGTGTAGTTCGCCAGCATTAAAAGTTCTTTGAACTGATTTTCTTAATTTCTTCGTAATTATTTCACTTGGTAACATCGCCCTTGAATTGCAATCGTATATAAAGAGGCTTCTTGTTTACGGATAGTGAGTAGTCCTTCCCTTTTTTGTCATGTGTTTCTTGATAAATTTGTCGGGATAGCTATTTTCAATCAAGATATCATATTCAGTGCTTAATTCATCTTCAATTACTTCTTCTGAGCATATAGCTCTAACTCTGTGGCTGAGGGTCCTTACTAAATTTCTTTTGTACTTGAGAGGAACGAAGCTGTGAAAATGTGTATATTGTCCTGTCCAAGTACTTTTTCTATGCAAATTTCTTTTTATACTACCACCTGGTTTTTTGTAAGGAGGACATCCAGGAAGGCGATTCTGTTTTGGGATTTCTCTTCGCACGTGAATTTCATAGCCGAATGTACTTCATTGAATTCAGTTATTATCCATTCTTTTGAAAATTTTAATGGGGATTTTTAATCAGTTAAAATACAAGAGACCGCAAAGAGCAAGTGAATGAGTACTACAGCTCAACGAGTTTACTAAGACTGCCAGATCTGCTACCTAACAGTATTGATTTGCAGAGGAAGTAACTGGAGAATAAGTAGAATATAGTATCTACCCTCTCCAAGTCCAAAAAAGGCAGGTATGATTTGATTTGGAATGACCTTGCGTAGCGTAGCGCCTGTATCTGATTGGTCTTTTAAGGCCAACTTTTGCAGGATATTGACTTTGGCTATGATACTTTAACATCACCCATTCCACCACATTATTAATACAATACACATGAATATATTCTCATTAGAATAATGCACAGATATAACTTACCTAACAATATTTAGCATAAGACTTTCAATACTAACTAATTCTAAATGATCACTTAATCGATCAACAGATTTTGTTCGCTTATCCAGTATACTACGCATAATAAAGATAACATTTTCAATAAATAGCGTATTTGTCTCTGTGACAACAACTTGTTGTTGGCCTTGTCCAGAAAAACAAGCATCCACATGACTTCGTAGTTGATTAAATAATATTGGATAAATTAATGGATTCAATTCATTACCAATTGACTCTTTCACATGTTTTTGTATTTGATGACCAAATTTTTCATGTTGACAACTAATTAATAATAATAAATTGCCTATAAACCTATAAAAGAAAAGAAGTGAAAAAAAAGATGAGTGTTAAAAAAAACTGCAGTAAAATGAGCATTCAGCGCAGCAGAAATTCACTGCCTCTTCACAACCACTCCAATTTTACGTTGGGGAATTCAGGTAGTAAGCTGGTGTTCTAGTGAGAAGTCGTGACCAGTAGGGTGCAGCAGGTCGGGTGTGAGGACAAATACTCGCCGGAGACATTGGCCAGCGGTCGCGCTATGTCGTGAATTGGCAGAAGCTAGAATTCATGGGCCATTGGATCAGGTCCCGGTGGCTTAATGGTATACGAGCTCGCCTTGTAACCAGAAGGTCCTGGGTTCGAATCCCGGTGGGTGCGTACTGATGAAGAGTTTCAAACTAGGACGAAATAGCTGTCCAGTACTCCCAGGTTTTCCAATGGTTCTCTAACTAATGTCATCTCATGATGAAAATCCTGTAACCAATCAAATCCCTACAAACCAACATTTGAAATTCAGGATAAACTACATAATTTCGCCTCCTCTATGTATATCTGTCAGTTACATACGGCGTACAATTACGCATGGCTCATCATCGGATTTCTGAACTTTATCTCCTGCATGGTTAAGTTAGGGATAGAAAATGTCTATTCTCTCCATGTTTGATCACTAGCTGATATAAGTTAGACGGCCAGTAGATAAACTATGGAGTACTGGGCAGTTGTTTCGTCTTATTTTGAGACACGTCATCAGTATGAATCCAGGACCTTCCTGTTACAAGGCGAGCTCGTATACCATTCCTATCGCTGGGACGCAAACCAATGGCACATGAATTCCAACTTTTGCCAATTCGTGATATAAATATATATGGAGCAACCTCCAGCCGGTGTCATCGGTGAGTAAATGTCTTCTTAGTGGTCTTAGCTGATCGTCTCACACACTCACTAGTGAGCGGTTCAGATTAATTTTCAAGTTTTGGTTTGCAGGAATTTGATGTTTACAAGTTTGAATACTTACAGGTCTCCCGATAGTTCATTAACTGATGTCATCTTATGATATATAACCTGTAAGCAATCAAATCCCTGCATACCAATCCTTGAAAGGTTTGATACAGACACCACCTTTATTCCTTTCCAGGCAACAGGCACTGTATTCCTGTTAAATAATGCATTAAAGATTTGTGTAAGAAGATGACACAAAACATCTGCACACTTTTGAAGTAAAATGTTAGGTACACCATCGGCACCTAGGCTTTGTGATGGATTCAAGGATTTGAGATATGACAATATATCCTTTTCATTAAAATCTGGAAAATGACCAGAGACATTAGCTTCAATCACATTAGCTTGTTGCATTATTCAAGATCGATTTAAGCCGTTTACATCTGAATGAGCACCAACTGAAATTCGCTTTTCACTTACTAGTTAATTAAAACGTTTTCAGATGTTAGAAGCGTTTTTATATGATAAAATTTTCTCACTATAGATTCCACTTAGTCTTTGTATGTCAGACTTTATCAGTGAATTTGTTTTTCAAACACCAGCATTATCGTGTGATTTATACAAATTCTCTTTTACTGTTCTAAGCTTCCTAAATTGTGGGGAAAAGATCTTGTCCGACCTCGTATATGGTGTTTTAGTAGGACAGTAAATGTCCAAACACAACTAGAGATAGCAGGTGACATTACAAATAGTAACGTTCAAGAATTCATCAACGAATGAGTCTCAGTCAGTATCATGCACCGTGTATCTTAGTACAAGATTACTTACTATCATGTGAATACGGTCGTTCTTGAATTTTCTTTGTTAGGTGAACAAAAACCCTTTTGTGTAACTTGCCATACACTTTCGGTAAAACACGAATAGTGCAATGGTCAAAATTCAGCGAGGAAGCTTTCCTTCGGGCCTCGTATGTATCAAGGGCGTTTATGAAAACCAAGTCTAGGGTTTTTTTCAGGCGAGTATTAAATGTGAAAAGTTTCTCACGTTCAAGTTATATGAGAAAGCAGTGATCGCATGAATTGAAGTCCCTACATACTATATAGACAAGGAATTTGCAAAGATAGGTGCAGCAAGTTCATTAATCTCGTCTGCAAAGATAGATATACTTGAGAAATTGCAGTCTGGTGTTATGTAAACATATGTTACATATATATGGGAGTATTTACTTAAATGCTTTGGGAGACACCTAACAGTGACGCAATCCAAATTGTCATTGGAAAAATGAAAACATTCATGATTAGATGTAGACCACTTTGTAATAATAAAAGTAGCTGCCCCTCCGCCATGCTTTTTCTTTAAACTATGTCTATCCTGACGGAAAATGTTATATCCATTTAATGAAATTAGATTATCGTTAAACTGATGACTTTTCTTTTCGATATGCCTCTACTTTCATCCATCTCATATAGACTTTTAGTGTAAGTAATTTCTTAGTCACCAGTGGCAGCCAAAGACGTAATGTAGTGGGAACCAATTTCATCCTGCAGGATCATGACAGCAAGATTCAACTCAAAAGGAAGGAAGATTACAATGCTACGCACCTACAAACAATGCAGAACAGGAGAAGAAGGAAGATTTTTATAGCCAACTACAAACAGTAATGGACAACATCCCGAATGGTGACATCAGAATCCTTATGGGAGATCATATATCATATGATCTTAAGAAAGGGCGAATCATATTACGAATGACACATGCTGCTTTACAATAGTGCTAAAACAAAATTTAATGAGATTATGCGTCCGACTGTAGAGAGCGAGGAAACAGGAGTACGCTAGACCACCGATAAGAAGATTCTAGAAGATTTGGATTACGCGGATGATTTATGTCCAATGTCACGGGAAGCCGAAGACCTACAGGCGAAAACCAACAAATTGGTAGAGGAGGCTGGTAGCGAAGACAGGATTTCAAATGAGCATACAGAAGACGGGGTTGATGAAGATAACCAACCAACAACAATAAGGATCAGTCACTATGAACTAAACAAATTTGAAAGAGGTTACTTATCTAAGAAGCTTCGTTTCAACTGCAGACGAAAGCAGGGATGATGAATTCAAAACTAGAATCATCGTAAAGGCAAGAGAAACCTTCATCACTCTGAAATCAATTTGGAAATTTTCAACACCAATGTTAAGCCAATCAGTGCTTCTGTATGGCTCAGAAACGTGACAGGCGCATCATGGAAAGCATTTCTAAAAGCCTGCCGCAGACTTTTATCAACAGCTACCTTCACTGGCTGTATTTTGAAGACCAAATGGTCGACCAGAAAGAATTAGCAACAAGAAACTGTGAGAAAGAACCATTCAAAAACTTATTGCTCAATATTCCAAAAAAATGGAGATGGATCGGACCGTCGAATAGCGTCAAGTGCTAAGCCATCAGTAGAGTGGAGCCTGGATGGGAAAGGAAGAGTTGGGTGTCCGTTCGAGGGTGACATGAAGGAGATCATGAGAAGTGGATATGAGAGACTATGAGTGACCGTGGGGCTAGCTTAAGAGTACCGCAGAGAATAGGACAAAGTGGAGATGTGCTGTTGAAGTCTAATGTTCCACTTGGAACCCAAGGGAACAATAATAATAAGTGAAATAAAATTATCTGGTTGATTGTAAGAATTCCTCATTCTATGTAGACCTTATTTAGTTTGTAACTATCATTGTCATTAACTACAGAATTCATTAGCAAATAAAATGAACTTACTGTGCAACAGGTGAGAATTGATTGTCTTGATTTAAACTGGATTGAACAAGTGAAAAACGTCTTGCAGTATTCATTTCACTTAAACAAGCACCATGAAATGTATGACATTTATTAAGATTATGCGATTCATCCGTTTGGTCTACATCACTAGTACTCTTATTGAAATTGGCTCGATGAGATCGAAGAAAGTAATTTGCTCCTAGACATGTTGGATCAAAGTGCTGATGAACATGATCCAATAAATGATGCGAACAGTAGTGATAATGTGGACAGTGGGATTGTAAAGATTTTAGCTTGCTTTGTTCCTTTACATTATAATTTTTTAAAAACAAAACAGAGATATTTATGTAAGTAAGAGATCTTACTGCAGAACAAGCATTACTAAAAGAATATGGTTGATTACTTTACATAAACATACAATGGTTTGTTTCAAAAGGGATAAACCATCAGGCGTTTAGCTTCGCAAAGTACTCATTGAAGCCTAACTATTTATGTTTTCAAGTATTGGTTTTGTAAGGGATTTTGTTTGGTTGGTTGGTTGGTTTGAACCATTGGAAAACCTGGTTCTCTAACTGCTATCAGCTCATGATGAAATCCTTCAACCAGTCTAACTACTTATGTGTTCAATTGCACTAAAAACTAGATCTAGAGTGAAGTCTATACTCAGCTGAACTGAGTTCTCAGTGTGGGACTGTTCACAAAATGGTAGTACACACGTCTTTGATAGATACCCGGATGTAATGCTTGCGTCAAAGATTATGCAATCAAGGTGAGTGTCAAACAGGTCTTTTGTATCTGTGCTGAGATTTCGTCTGTAACTAGATCATTAGGATTGATGAAACTTCTTAAATAGGTGAATCGGTCAACGCATTGCACCATTGCAGCTTTTGTGCTTTTGGAAGTGTGTGGGCGGTTGTTACTTCCCGGCTGCCTACACCATGGAAGTTGATTGATTCTTCGGGTACTTGAAACAGAAAGAGGGTTAGTGTTGCGTGACCACAGAGCCCAGAGGACAACTGCTTGAGGCCGGTCACACACGGCCTGTATGAACTGGTTTCTTGGATTGGTTCCGTATTAGTAAACTTACCGCCGGTTACAGACCACCGTAAGGTAAGTCGGGATGCACAATTTTTGGGGTCGACCTTTCCTAACCCCCTCTCTCCGGAGTGGAGAGACAGCATAGCTGGCATGCTGGTCATCTGAGGGAAACACCTCACTGCTGTTACACCCCTGTTCCCCAGAAGTACGACTTCGCCCTCATACCCCCAGCATAGTGCAGGAAAGATTCTTACACAATGCCGGTAACTGCTTTTAGTCTAATCGCTATTCTAATAACCTTCCTGGCATGGTAGGACCTGCAGGAACATTGGTTCCAGCCAGTGCAGCCTGCTGGGTCATCGCGATGTGCAAGCCCGACCACCACGTCAAGGTTGCAGCTATCCGTTCAATGAAACTATATTGTTCTTCGTTACTACTATTCCTTTGTCTCTCACCTCTGTTTACTGTCTATATTATGCATTTCTTCTACTTTCTTCTCTTGCTTTGTGTGCTACATGGAGTGTGGCGAATTGAACTGCCGCAGATCGGTGCAAAGTTCTATGTTGAATACAGACCATTGCACCTCCCGAACTTTAAGCTTAAAGTTGATACAGAACAGCTCTACAACATCATCTGACACTCCATAGGGAACAGATCGAAAAAGAGATATACTGAAAGTTTGCTCATGGTATTTAGATGACCCTGCATTTTTCCAGCATCTCTCACTAAAAGGACCGTATCATCTTAATACTGTATCTTGATGACAAGTAAATCCGTAGGTAGCTAAATTCAACCAAAGCTAGAAAATAGCGAAAATAGTACTGGTTGTTATCCACAAGCAACAGCTTAAAATCGGTACATTTCTTTTTCATTGATACGGTAAACTGGTAAGTATGGTGAAGATGAAAGTATAAAGAATTAAACGAATATATTGTTAGTAAACATTTTACAACAAACAAACTAGAACATACGCATGAATAACCCGATGACGTTGTTTGTGTAGAGAATGGTGTGGATCCTTGAGGCAGCGGCATATTCAGTGCGACAGACCCCAGTGCACACAAGAATCCTGTCATATTTGCCCATTCATTTAACACATCTTCAATTTCATGATCATTTACAGGTGATTGTTGACTAACACGTCGTTTTACAGCCAAATACCGACTTGTCCCACCACTGATTGCACTTCCAGCAGTAAATGGACTTGTTCCAGTGGAACCACCTGATGCAGAAACTCCACCAGGATTATTGGCTATTGTAAGCATCATTCCAGATGAACCTGAATTAAGTTTACTGAATTAAAACTATTTTTTGCTAAATTACCTGTTACAGAAGAGAATCCATCTATATTCATACTGACTCCACCGGTGTCCACTGAATTGGTTATAGAATCCAGTCCACTAGATATCGATGGTGAACTACCAAGAGATGCAGAAGAGAATCCGCTCACTGAATTATTATTAGTAGAATTAGCAGCACTATCATAACATGGATCGTCAGATCCACTGGGTGGAGCAGAGGCTTTTGATTTTGGATAGTTGATGAGAAATTTTGTACTTCGTAGCCAAATCATGTAGGTGTGCTCCCAAGCCTGAAATTATTAGGTATTTAAGTTTCTTTCATTGCAATAAAAGTATTAAAATGTATTTGATTTTAAAATGGTACTTTGCATAAGCTGAAATGATAAAAAAAGGTCTAGTGTCGGTTTGCAGGGAGTTGATTAGTTACATGATTGATCACGAGCTGATATCAGTTAGAGAACAGTTGGAAAACCATGGAGTACTGGACACCTGCTGCATCCTAGTCTGGGACTTTTCATCAGTACCTACACACAGGACCTTCCAGTTATGAGGCGAGCTTGTATACCATTCAGCCACTGGGACCTGATCCAATGGCTCATGAATTTTAACTTCTGCTACTTCGTGATATAGATAACGCAGTTGTCAGTCATTGTGATAGGCGCGTAACCGTCCTATTGCTTAACCTGGTGTTCCCCTCTGGTTACAACTTTTCACAGATCTATCCATTGTCCTGCTCCAGTGAATACTGTAATTACAAGAAAAGTAAGCTGTAATCTGTAATCTTCAGAGTAAGATGTTACAAGTAGGAATCCTTATATACGAAAAGATCTCGTAGAGTCTGAATAATGCCTGGTTTTTATGGTCTTTTTGTTGTGAAGTCCTGGTGAGAAGTAGTAACGCTATGAGATTTGGAGTTATAAAAGACTTCTGCTTATTTTGATTTTTCTCTCATTGCCATTACAAATAGATATTTACTCTTATGGAGTGAAGGAATTAGCCAAAGGTGAAAATGTATACATACTGTAAATCAGTTAAAATTCCATTCCCTTTCACTGATCATTCTCACCCTTGATCTTTAAACACAAATTTGAAAACTGGGCTTTTGTGGTATTTATTTACAATTATTTCCACGTTTTCAACTTTGGAGTGCGTTTAAACGATGGACCTTCTATTGATCCATCGTTCGTAACCATAACCTTACAACTCTGGATTTTTGATATCGACCTTTCTGACCACCCTCAATAACAACCTAATATGATTCATTATTGATGCTTTCTGAACACTTTTTAGAATTTTGGTACTGTTAAGAGTTATCCAAATAGCCAGATCTTCGACAGTTATGATACTTAGAACAGTGGGAATACACTGGTTGACTATGGCATAATACGAAATGGGTTTTGTTAACACTTGCTATAAGAAGCAATTTTTTTTACTGAAGTGTTAGGTAGCAGTTGGAATGAAGCGTCTTTCGTGCAGGTTTTTAACCAGATTTATTCATTGTCTTAAAAAAAGCTGATTAATGAAAAGTAATCATATTCGAAGGGTGATGTTTATCCATGCTTTATTAACATTGCACCAAAGGAGTCTGTTCGATAGTTTTGTAACGGCAGAACACAAGAGTGGTAGGAAACGGGATGCAATTTGATTTACACATATAGAGAAATTATGAATACTATATGTTAAAATCATCACCTGCACAAATCTCCCTTGTTGTGCTAATTCTGCCCTTCGTATTGTGTTTCTTTGTCTTCTTTTCGTGTCACTCAAGTTTCTCCGCAATACTGGTTGATTTCTTCTCTTTGACGCCAAATCTATCTCTCAGCTATTTGACATTTTTGTTCTGATGAACGTCTTTTTACATACTACTGATAAATCTCGTTATTAGCACACGCCACAGTTTAACATAACATTCTCAAGTAATTTGGTTTGTAGGGATTTTCTTTCTCATGGGATGACATCGGTTAGAGAACCATTGGGAAGCCTGAGAGTACTGGGTAGCTGTTTCGTCCTAGTTTGGGACTAGATCGGGTCCCAGTGGCTTAATGGTCTACGAGCTCGCCTTGTAACCAGGTGGTCCTGGTTTCGAACCCTGGTGGTGGGTGCGTACTAATGAAGAGTCCAAAACTAGGACGAAACAGACGCCTAGTACTCCCAGATTTTCCAGTGGTTCTCCAACTGATGTCATCTCATGATGAAATCCTCTAAAATAGCATTCACCAATATATCTGATGGGCAAATATACCCGAAAGAAAGTTTGCTACTGATCGTGTAAATTTAAAACCTTGTTTCTTCAAAATGAACCTTGCAATTTTTAGAATTTTAGTAAAAGTACAATTTCTAAAATATCATCAGTGAATATATTGATATAATTTCAGTTTTCTGTATTATATATCAATTCAATTTTATGATCAGTTACTCTATAATTAACCGAATTGAATGTTATCAATTTTACTCTATCCCCTATCCCATACAGTGTTAGCATATGAATAACTCACTTTGGTAATTCAGTGAAAAATACGCTTGACAATATAACTGACTTACGAGCTTGTTTCCTTGTGTCTGGTGATTAATTTTCCTCAATAAGGCTAAAATTTGTTTTTGTAGGTGAGCACGACCTGTAGTAACTATTGAACGACTATGTTCAGCTATTTCAGCGTATACATTGTACACTGGTAGAAGATCTGGAAGCCGGAAATCAGTGAAAGCCCATTGTGCCGGTAGCGACCATTGACAAGATTTACCCAGTGGGATAGCTGTATGTGGAATTTGATTTATACCTTTATTAGATGTGTGAGTAGGAAAGTTTGTTGTATTGTCCTCAGGATATTCAGAGCAAAAAGTAGGATTACTGTCGGAATTGAGTGAAGTGCTGAAACTGGAATGTGAGCTAGAATCTTGAATAGATCGTGGAGCTGTCGGGATACCATCGATATTTGTACACACTGGCAAGTAATTGACAGGAGTGCAAAGTGGACACCCACAGTTACACAGGGCAATACAAGATCCAGGTAAATTTGAACGACGATTATCACCATCATATGATGACGATGAATTTTGAAATCGTATACATGTGGTCTCTGATGGTGTGCTGCTCGATGAACTTTGATCAACAGAAACCGATGGAACTATAAGTCTATGATCAGTATTAAATGGAGGAGATTTGCGAGTCATGTCACCTTGGTAAAGATGTGCTGCCACACTAAGATTATTTAAAGCTGCACCTTCTATCCAATCTGAAGTTCCGGATGAATTGGGAGCAGAAGATGTATTCGCATTAACTGCATAACATTCACAATCAGAACGCTGTAAAATGTCGTTATCTGGAGCTGAGGTTATTGTCGCTAAAGCAGCAGCACTACTCCAAAGTTCTGCTTCTTGACAAAGTAGTCGAAAGCATGACATTGAAGTTAGAACAGCCTCTAAATCCAATGACCATAAGTAGGTAAAAAATACAGTTTCTAATTTGATAAGAGCCATCTGATTTCGCTTCGGATTAATTCCCAGTGGTCCTAGAAATGGACTAAGACATGAAGTGCTTTGCGTATTTGTCTTTCCAGCAGGAGCTGGACCAATATATACACCTCCATCTGTGTAATTCATGCCTAAAATGTAGGAAATATCTTTTAGACTTTTAAAATATGAGGTATAAAATAATACATTACTAATTTTCACAATGTTTTTGAATATTTTCAATACATAACTCCATGGCTAAAATACAAATCTTAGCAAAATCTAAAGACTCAGCGTTCCCGGCTCGTGTGGAGCCAGGTATGTCGGCCGTATCCAGCGTTCGCTTTCCAAACGTATCACCGAACACTTATCAGCATGGTTTTACAAAGGAGAAAAACGATGCCCCCGCAGCTCTATCTTAGAACATCTGATAGATTCCGGACACCAAGCTACACCCCAAACAAACTTCAAAGTCGTCTACAGAATACGAAGTAGTCTTCCGAAAGTGTACGAGTCAAACTTCTTCAAACTGCAGAAGCAATGGCAATTCACTTGCTAAGTCCTGAACTCTGCATACAGAAGAAGTTCGTTCAATCGCTACACTTGCAATGGACGTAATCTATTTTAATACCCGACAGGTAAATTCTACTTTTTTTCTGTCTCTTCATTAGTATTATTTTGTCTTTTCAATTGTAATATTTTACATTTTCAACCTTCCTGTTCTCTACCCCCAACCGATTTAATTTCTACACCTCATTACCACTGTTAGTGACTTGACCAACGCTCAATTTTTAGTCATTTATGTTACGTTATCCGACTTATTTGCTCAATTTTAGTTCTAATTTAAATGGCATTATTCTCTACCCCACTTTTACTTAGTCTCTACCTGTAATTACCTCTGTTGCTATCCTGACCTAAGTTGAAACATTTTATTCAATTATATTACGTCATCTAACTTACTAACTCAATCTTACTTTAGTTGCTGTCTAATTAACCTTGTTTCTATATTAGATCATTCTTGTATTACCTGATCAATTATCTAAACTTGACAAACCTCATGTACACACACAAAATAATTGTATATAAATTCGATTGTACAGCTATGTGAATGAATTCACCGAAAAGAGTCTCTTCGCTGAAAGCCTTCTCTTTTTCATATGACTCAATGGGGATTTTTAAGCTACTTAATTTATTTTCTATCAACACAGTGTAAGTAGACTATTGCTCTTCAATACAAGGACGTTTTAGACTGCAACAATGTACTACTATTTTATCACTGTAGATGGGGAATTATATGTATATCATAGAAAAACGAGGAATTTTGGTTGTTTTTTTCAAAATAATGGAAAAACAACATTTCAGTATAAAAGCAGAAGTAAATTAATGGACGCGAGGGATACTGAATGAGGAAGCCGATAACTTGTACACTAAATTAGTTGAGTGGGAAGATTAGGAACTTCATTTAATTATAGAGGGAAAATAGCATGTTTGCACAAAACTATTTACTACTGATTGATTGAGGAGAATAGCTGCACTCCACTCATATCAACCAGAAGTGCCTGCTGGCCAGGTCGAGGTGATATAAGGTATATTATTATTATTCCCTTGGGTTCCAAGTGGAACATAGGGCTGGCTTCAACAACACATCTCCACTTTCTTCTATTTTCGGCTGTCCTCTTCATCTGCCTCCGAAATTGCCTATAATCTCACATCTCCTCTTTGTACAATCTCCTCCATGCCACCCTCGCACCGACAACCCACTTGTCGCTTCCGTTTGGGATTCCACTTGGGCAGTGGCCTGCACTGAGCACGATGTCATTCGACGGCCTCTTCAATGTATGCCCGATCAATCCATCTAGATTTTCTCCTACATATTTGTTGAGCAATTGGTTCTCGCCTGTTGGTTTGTTCACAACTAGCCAGAGTTTCTTGTTGCTAATTCTTTCTGGTCGGCTGTCTGGCCATTTGATCTTCAGTATGGAGCCAGCCAGCGAAAGTGGCAGTTGTTGATGAAAGTCTGTAACTTGTTGGATATCCTTTTTTTGACAAGCACTGCGAGTTTGTCACCCACATAAAAGGACTGACTGACTTCACATTTGTGTTTCCAAACTTGGTGAAGGCGTATCTTGCCTTTCCGATCCCGGCTGAATTTGACGTCTTCATCCGTGACCTCCGCCTGTGGCTGAAACGATGCTTTCTAGATTACTGAAGAAAGTAACCTCTTTCAAATCTCTCCCATTAATGGTGATTGGTGCTGGTTGTTGTTGCTTGTTGGTTGGTTTGTTATCTCCATGAGTATAGTGTTCTCTATGTTCACCTGGAGTCCTGTCTTCGTTGCTTCTTCAGCCAACTTGCTGGTTTTCACCTGTAAGTCTTCGAGCTTGTATCAGAAACACTTAATCATTTATAGGTTTTCGATGTATGACTGACTGCTTTATATCGAAAAATGAAACTGGATGAGAGAAATAAGGCCACTTACCAGTACCCAAACACAACACCAATTACACGCATTTAGTCTCTATAAGTGGATGCTCTCTCTACGCTTAAAAGACATCCAGCATAATTTATTTGGTAATGTGACGGATACGAAGGTGTATGGAGGCAACCTAATGAGGAAATAATGGTGAGACCTACACAGAAACTATCGGGAAGTGAATTGAGAAGTATAAATTAACCAGAATAATTCCCAAAGATAGAATAACTATTTTACAAACAATTATTAATTGTACAGTTGTGCATAAGAAAAAAAGTTATGACTAAAACAGATAGTACTAACCGGAATTCGCATTCGACTGTGTTGTATTCGTTGCTGTAACAGATGTACTCGATGTACTGGTTGTTGATGTTGGTGTCACTGTTGTGACAACTGTGTTGTTATTACTACTACTACCACTAATATTACTTGAATTGTTATCTCCACCAACTGATGATAAACCAGACGTTAATAAGCCAAGTGTACAACAGCCGGATACATTTGCATAATCACAGTGTTGTTGAAGAAATTTTATACGACAGACAAGTATTTCTCTTAACCACTTTAAAACATCGCAGGAATTAGGTATATTACGATTGATTAATTTTTGAGCAATACTATATAACAACTGTGGACTTGATGCATAGAAAGAAAATCAGACAAGAAAGAATAGATATGACATTTATTAGAAATTGGAATAATTATTATTATCTTTTTCAAAAAGATAAAAGAAAAACATTTAGGTTATTTGATGGATGGTGACTAGCAGTAGTAGTGGAATCCAGGACAACGCACAATTCTTCCTAGTTAGGACTACTCGTCAACTGGATGTACCTGCACTCACTCCCCAGTGAGTGATGGTGTTCCCAATGAGGCTCGAATTCAGTACCAATAGTTCCAAACGTCAGAGCCTCATTCCCAAGTGGTTCAGTGGATGACGCTTTGGCGTTTGAAACGATAGGTACTGAGTTCGAGCCTCAGTGGGAAAAACACTCATTGGGGAGTGCAGGTACATCCAGTTGACGACACCCAAATAGGGAGAAATGCCCGTTGTCCTGGATTCCACTACTACTGCTAGTCACCATCCACAAAGTTAATTCAAGTTAACCCTCAAATATCATGGAAGCGAAGCATCCGCACAAAGAGCCGACATATCAACAGAGGCCGAAAATTTCAGTCCAATCAATCAACGGGAAAATCAAAATTTAATTAAAAATCAATAAAAAGAAAAATATATTCACTATTTTTATTTATCTATGCAACATTATGAAAAAGTTGCAAGGATGTTGATCATGTGAACGATGATATCACGTTGGTCACACGACCTCAAATGGAGTAGTTATTTTGCACATCCGAAACTCAAATTACAAGATTTGTCAAGAGCAACTGTACAGAAAAATCCACTTTGTCTTCCCTAAATTTGAGTGAACATCAGCAAACACTTAGTTCATGCTTTCAAGCGTCAGGCGTTGAATATTCATCATTGAAAGAAGCTCTCTTATTTGTTGAACCACTTATAGTAATAGCCATGCCTTAGGTTTTAGTAGATGAGACAAGATCAACCTGAGTGGTTAAGTAAAGGACAAACAAAATCTGTTCGTAGAGCTATTTTTATCCCATCTTTTGGATGCAGAACACAAGATTGATGTCAACGAGGCGGCTTTCAAAGTCATTTACCGCATACCAACAAATCTTAACTTCGCCTTAGGAGTACGTTTACTAAATATTGCTGAGGCTGTTGGGATCCACATTAAGAAGCCTAATTTATGCGTCCAAAAGAAGTTAGTTCAGAAATTGTCCTAACCTTGGCCATCTAGGTTTGAATGATCCTCAATTTTTGTGGAATTTTCCCTAATTTTATTTAATTGAATTTTACTCAGAAATGCTCATCCTTGATTCCACTGCTAGTCACCATCCACCAATTAAATTCCCTAGTTTTAGTTGATATTCTATTTGCTATAACATTATTATTATTATAGTTTATTCATCTTCAATGAACTGTAAATCCATTCATCTTACTTAACAAATCGATATTATTTAGAAAACACTAGAATATTCTATGTATGTATATAATTGTAGAGCCCAAACAGGAAATTATCGAAAAGGATATTCTTTGCTCAATTATTTTGTCTTTTATAGATGTCTGAATGAGTATTTTCGCTATATTGAAATCCACTAATGATAAAAATTCATGAGCTTTAATATAAGCTGTCTAGGTAATATTCTGGAAATATTTCATTACATGGATCTATGAATTTAAACGATATGAATCAAAACCATTTACATTGATACAAATGACTACAATTCTTATCTTATTCAAGATATTGAACATTTAATTACTCCTTAATTACTCATATATTATTCCTTTATTATTCTTCCCTTGGGTTCCGAGTGTCACATAAGGCTTCAACATTATATTTCCACTTCGTCCTATTCCCTATTGTCCTCTTAAGCTGCCCCCACGATCGCCCATAGTCCCTCATCTACTCTTCACACGATCTCCTCCATTTTACCCTTGAACCTATGCCCAGTTCGTCGTTTCCCATTCGGGTTCCACTCGAGCGATGGCCTGGCGTGTGATGTCACTTGATGGTGTTTTCTCAGACTATGGCCTATCCACCTCCATTACTTCCTGCATATTTGTTGTGCAATTGGTTCCTGGTTGGTTCACTCCCAGAGATCCTTGTTGATGATCATTTCTGGCCGGCCATCTGATCTTGAGTATTGAGCGAAGACAGCCGTTGATGAAAGTCTTTAGTTTGTTCGAACTGCCCTGCGTGACGCGTCAAGTCTCTGATCCGTAAAGTAGCACTGACTTCCCATTGGGGTGGTACAAGTGAACTAAAGTACTTTTTGTCTTTCTGTGATAAAACTTTATCCATCTAACTAGAAACAGTCGTTGACATCAGGCACTAAACACAAATATCATAATAATCATGTTCCCAACAGAATGTTGCATTGATGAGTCAATGACAGAACGCTCGCCAGCTACACATGTGGTACAGGTTTGATTCCCGGTCAAGGCACTCCTAAACCTCGCTTAGCTGGTAATAAGCCCGGTGAAAAGGGAAGGTTGGGTGTGAGGCTAGCAACACCACCTCATAAAAACAACATCACAGCAACTGAAACTTTAAAGATCAAGTCTGACGCCTTATTTTTTACTCGAAACACAATAAAATGAAAAAAGTGTAAAAAATGTTACTGAAAAACAATTTTGTCACATTTAGTAGGAATTTGTTTTCTTTTTGTAAGAGTAGAAGATGATTTCGTCGATAAAGAAAATTTTCTTCGCTGAATCGTCTTTATTTTTGTAAGAGTATTTAATTATGAAGTAAACTGGAGGATGGTGATTGACAGTGGAATTCAGGACAACGGGCATTTCGTCTTATTTGGAAGTACTTGTCATCTGGATGTTCTTACATTTCCCAGTGAATGATCGTGTTCCCAATCAACAAGAAAGCCACATTCAATTGAATGAATTGATCATGAAGTTAAAAATATATAAATATCCTAAATACTCAGAAGAAAGTATAAAATTTTTCCAAAGTTCTGATATAATTCGTTGCTCGTTTGACGAACAGTGTAGACTGCACAAATTCGGATGATCTCAACGATATAGGCTGAATTGCAAATCTAAAAAATAAAAAACAAGGTATTTGTAACATTTCTCGAGTCAATCAATATAGGATGGTAGTTTGGCTTGATGCTTATAAACTTGTGACAGCTGATTTGAAGTGTTGTATGCGATATTTGAGGATTTTATTCAGCATTTTCATCCTAGAGGTGATGTCTCTGGTTAATTGTTGACAGCTTGATATTTTATAAACTGGATACATATACTATTTCTGGGCTCGAAATACTGGGCAACAGTAAAGAAAAGATATCACAGTCAAATGACCCTGAACCAGCTAATTATGAGCTCCTGGGTAAAAAGTGACATTAATAGTGTTTTAAAAAAAATATTTTTACTGGATATACATACGCATAACAGAAGGGAATCATATAGGGTATATGTCTGTATTTTTGCTGAAAATGAGGTCTCAGTTTTCCATAGGAGTGGTTATTAGTGCCATTTATAGGATCCATTAATTCTAATGAATGATGGACTTGACGATGAATATAACTTAATGATGATTGTCATATTGTTTGACATTTCAGATGGAGGCTGCCCATAATCATCGTAGCAAGTTTCACCCTAACTTTACCCATAATCCTACCTTATTCCTACCCTAAACCTGACCGTGGATCAGGATGAAACTTGCAAGATTATGGAAACTACAAGAAGCAATCATTTGCAATGTTGAGCGATCCGATTGGTTGATTCAAGGTCGTTTGGCTGTGGTATCTTTAATCTTCAATGTTGCCCTCAAAATAAAGGGGAAATCTTTACCCTTAGGCACAATTCGTAGACTTCATAACGCAAACGTATTGTCTAGTACCAACTTTTGAAGAACACTGACAGTATTTCACATCAGTTTATAAAAACACACAGAGATTTTATTTTGCTATACTGACAAAGTTAAACTTTAAGCACCAATAACTACCAATCAGTGAATGACCTCGAACGCACCAATCACGTGAAGGAGGCATTTTTGTGTATGGAATACATATATTTATGAAAAAATGCATAAAAACTGTAGAAAAGTGTTACAGAGGATACATTCCTCTCACATGTGATAAAAATAGCCCTCAGTTTTAGGTTGGAGTATCAACAGAGTATAATTCCATTGTGGGTAAAATTTATTTTGATAAAGTTTCACAGTGTTATACAGTAATATTTACTGAGCAATAAATTGTGCTCGAAACGTCATCAGTAAATATTACTGTATAACACTGTGAGACTTTATCAAAATAAATTTTACCCATAATGGAATTATACTCTAACACAGTGCACAAGTTCTATTCTTATATCAACAGAGTAATTTAACCACATTCTATGCATGTAATTAATTGGGTCTTCTAACCCTAACAATAACCCTAATCTTTCCTGAACCTAACCCTAACGTGAAAATATCCCTAAACTAACTGTAATCTAACTCGAACCAAACGTACTGTCGCTTTTGTTAGGTTAACCTAACCCTAACTTGTCCCTGACTTAAAGCGTAACTTAATCTTTCTCAAACCTAAACTGAAACTTGCCAGATATCCCATTTAAGAGCATAACACTCCGATTAGCATATTTTATTGATGATGACAACATTATTTACCGAGTTTCACTAACTTGCTCAGTGAGCGTTTCAAGGTCACTGGTGCGGTTGCACCCCATTGGTAGTTAGTGGTGCTTAAAGTTTAACTTGACCGCTATACTTAAGGGGCGCTTTAATTACAAAGCTTTCTGTGCCACACATCTTCAGCGTAAACTTCAACATTTTGAAGTCTAGAAGAAAAATGAAAGCTTCGTAATTAAACCACCCAGCTCAGAGAACGTAACCACCACTTAAAAGTACATATACAATAGTTTATTCAGTTCACTGCCAATTTTTTCTTAGCTCACCATCAAAACTGGTAAAATATGAAATTGATAGATAACAGTAAACACCTTATCTCTTACCTTATCTCCCAAAATGCTTGTGCTGGTGAATGTAAATTCCATAATCTAATGTTGGCTGGTTGATGAAGACACAGTAAAGCATCCATAGCTTCTTGGGCTAAGTCAGACATAATGGATTGTTGTATTAAAGACATTAAACCATTCATTAAATCGAATGTAGCCTTTTGAGCATCTGAACTTGATCGTGTTTGTGGACTCTATAAACAAAAAAGCCCAATAACATTTAATTTATCACTTTATATAATTAAGAATAAAGAATATAAAAAAATTTCCACTTTCAGTCAGTGATTAAAGTGTATCGTGTTCACTGTATCGTTTGAAGTTTCCCAGTCTAAATTACAACATCTATCTCGCTCCTACTGAGTTCCGGCGGTGTCTCCCTGTCATTTTGTTTTTTTGCTCAGAATCTGTTTACAAAACTCTCTGGCTTTATCATAAACTATTTAAATAAAAATCAGTATTTTGCAGTACTGTGGCGTGTGTTACTGACAAGCTTTATAAGTAGTACATAGATGCAGATTGATAGAAAGTGGCCAAAAATTCAAGTCGACATTTTAATTCAACGACTGAAGAGATAGGAGTGTTTACTCCTTAAATCTAGATTTAGTTTACGATGTGGACATGAAATAATCTTGTTGGAAAAAGTCTTGACTCATTGTTTAACCTTGGGTCAATCGTCAACCAATCAGAATAATTTATTGTCCTCTGACCTAGGCTAACTTTTAACGTGGCTAAAAATGCATCAGTATAATGTGTTTTTCACTAATAAGGGTCCATTACTAGTTCTCGTGTCTTCCAACGTTACATTACTATTTTTTTTTGAAAGTTTGACACTAATTACTGGAAATGATTGGCTCCCTCCAAGTACTGATCCGTATGTATTGTTGCAGGTAAGTTAAGTGACATAACACTGCAGTGCACTGTTATTAGTAATAGGTACAAAAAATAACATATGAAGAAGCTTGAGTTTTGTGTTTATTGGTGTTCTTGGCTTAGTGAAAGTGGAGCTTGAACTACCTGGAAATTTTTACTAAGAAACGTTTTGAATCTTTTTGTTATACGCAGACAACTAACATTTAGTACTTTTTTTTCAAAACTGTTACTTCATAAAATATTTTTACAAATGACAATCTTATTACATAATTTAATATCGTCAAGAGTTATTTTACAGAGATTTGATTTATTTCAGATTTCACCACGGGCTGATATCAGTTGGAGAACCACTGAAAACCTGGGAGAACTGGAAAACTGTTTCGTAATAGTTTGGGACTCCTCACAGTACACACACATACATACACCAGGATTCGAACCAACGAGCTTCCAGTGACAAGGCCAGGTCGTACATCGTTCGATCACTAGAAACCGATCTCTTAATTAAAGAATATAGTATTGTAGTGAGAGCTGTCTGCTAGCCGAAATTGTAGACAACAATTTACGTCAATGTTTACGTCCCTAATCTTGACCATGAAAAAAACCAAGAACAAAGCCTAACCTTGAGGAACTCAACAATCAATCACAGCAGACCTAGTGTGGGCGGATACGAATAGCAGATACATCACCGGACTTCATTTTAAATTATTTAAATTAATCCCAGCGTGTTTAAGAAAAAATCACCTGGTGAAATAGTGAGATGCTGCTTAGGCCCTATATTCAACTAGGAACCCTAGGAAGTAATAATAGTAAATGATGGTTTAATATATATATATTAAAGATAATTAGTTTCACTTACATAAAGCATTAATAATGGGTTAGCATTCAATAAGCGAACCATATTCAATAGTAGATTGTATTTACTCATTAAATTGTCTTCAGTTTTATCCTTATTCTTTAAATTCATCTTGTCTCTGAAAGTGAGACTCTGAGGAGAAGAAAAAAGTGTATAAGATTTCGCCTGTTAGTTTGTAAAACTAGTGCATAAAAACATAGAACAAAGCAAAATCAATTTATATATGCATATATATTACTTTTATAAAAGGTATCAAAGTTATCAGTTCTTCTTATATTTGTTTTCTTTCCCATGAAGTTAATATTTTCCCTAACGGATAAATAGCTTTTGACTTCGTATATGTCCAAATCAAGTTCACGTTTAATAGTTTGGACATTGAGTATATGATATTTATTATTATAAAAGGATTTACAATCGAATTGCGTCTGTAAAATAAAAATGCTTGCAATATGATACGATATACATCAGAAAAACCTCGCCAGAGTGAAGTCAACGTTATCAGAAGAAATGGAAATCTCTGTTCGACCACCGGGAAATCTAGTTCAACTGGAGAAGCTTGAAAAATCATCAGCTATAGGTCGTCTACACCCTATAGAGTTAGGCCACAAAATTGATTTTGACAATATTGAAATCATCCAGAAAAATTTTAAAAATCACAAAGAATATCTCATATCATCAGAAACACATCATATCAACTGAAATCCAAATTTTATGAATGGGAATGATGGACTCAGAGAGGATTTAACCTGTTCCAACACGCATGCACACACAAACACATACACACCATGAAGTCACAAGACCAACCCGAATGTGATAAACAACTTTCATTATGTAAACACATGCTGTTTTTATAATTTCATGCACTTATCAAATCTGGCAATCTACACATGGTTTTGTTATCTCTACCGTCTGACAAACTTGACAACATAAAAATTACTTGATGCTGAAGAACGCTGATTAATTAAGTTACTGTATATGTAAGCTGAGATTTCGTAAATGGAAGAAAAATACCTACTAACGGTCTTCAAAAAGAATGGATATCCGCAGAATTTCATCAAAAAGTGTTTAAAATCGAGTCATAACACCAACAAGGAACCATCATCAAAGATCACAAAAAACTCATCCTACCATATACAAAAAATATCTCTGAAATAACAGCTAGAATTTTGAAACCGCTTGAAGTAGACATAGCACACAAGCCAGTCAAATCACTTCATTCACGGATATTGTGCAAACCGAAAGATCCAACAGAAAAGGAGATAAAATTAATACCATTTACAAAATAAATTGTATGAACTGTAACAGACATTACATCGGCCAAAGTGGGCGTCCCCTTCGAATCAGAATCAAGGAACACAAATCAGCTGTGAAAAGACATGATATAAACTCTTTCATATCGATGCATATAGATAATTATGGACATCAGTTTGATGATTGGGATAATGTCGAAATTTTAGACAGAGGAAACACCAAAAGTGCAGTCAGGGAATTCCTAGAAGCCTGGTACTCAAACGAATATGCAATTAACAAACATGTTAATATAGACCAAATATACCAACTAATAAAAAGTAAATCATATGACGAGAAAGTTCAAAATCCGAGTCAATAAAAAAATGATCAATACATATGTAAAGATGGTTACCGGGAGACGCAATTCTATCACTCATGGAAAAAAATTTAAATCAGTTCAGTTTATGCTGAAAATTGCGCTGAAAGGGGATGTTGTCCAGAAGGACGACAAAAGCTCCGCAAATAAATCAACCAGCTCAGAGAACACTACTAATTGCAAATCATCCACCTGAGCTACAAATCTTCTCTATTATTAACGTTGCTACTTCGACAAAGCAAATGGCAGCACTAAATAGCGAAACGTCAAATAAAAAAATCTCTTTTTGTTTTTCATTCATTTGGGAAATAATAACTTTGGATCTCCGCTGAAAGTGGAAACTTTGACCATAATATAATATAATTTTTTTAAATAACCATTAGTTGGTCAGAATAGGTGAACTATGCCTTTTACACTGGTCGTTCGACTGAATTTCAACGTTAAAAATTTTCACAAAAGTTCAGTAGTTCAACTTTCCACACTCCAGTATAGCAGAAAAAGTAGAGAAATGAAAACCAAATCGAAAACAACCGCAAATGAGCAGAAATTTACCGAAAATAAAAGAATAGTAAAATGGAAAACCATAAGAATTTAATGGCTCTGGTAGATTGCAAAGAGTGAATGCATCAGTGCCACTGACAACAACTTTGATCTGTATCTCCAGTATTCTGAAGGCGCTGATTCTTAGCGTCTCGACGATACTAGTCATGCAGTCTACACATGGCTGGCTAATAGCAACAGTCAAATACTTCATAGATTGATGTCAGGTTTCAAATTCACTATTCATAACTCTTTTACAAACTATTCCTTTGTCAGCTGGCACTGTTCAACGAGGAAGGCGATGACTTGGCATGCGTAATGTGTCGAATCCTAGCCAACTCAATCACTACTGTTGCACAACTTCAAGTGACTTATCCTCCTTACCTAACAGTATACGTCTAACCTCAGTTCCATATTAGATAAGCTTATTTGAAATAACACACAATAATGCAGTAGTAATATCAACTGTTATGATTATGAGCAGTAATTTGTGTCCAAAACGTCATCCAGTTATTAATACTGCATCACTGTATGTTAATTCAAGAAAACTTAACTAATATGGAGTCGCATTCCACCACAGTGCCCAAGTTCTAACCTCAATTTTTGCTCAGTATATTACACTGCTTAACACACACACATATCAGTGGTTAAAGACAACTAGCCTTTTCAGGTCTGCTGTTTTCAACATCCACGTCTTACAGATAAAAAGAAGGACAGGATGAACTGATGAGCAGTTCACACACGTCCTCCTACTGACACTGGCATATCACGCTACCTACGCCAGAGATTACGTCAGTTGGCGAATACCATATGAGATTTCGTCAGCAATCAGTTTACTGGGGAGGGAGGGGGGTAGATGCAGCTTCCCAAATAAATGAAGTGGTTGAAACTCAATCTCCCTCCCTTCACGGTTACTTCGCTCCCTATCTTTGAACTGGGAGTCAGTGTATACCAATCCTGCAGCACTATCTTAGATTTAGCAATGGAGAATCTTATGCTAAACATCCTATCTTTTATGCTATCACGATAACTAGTTAGAATAATATATATATATCATAGATAAGATAGGCTTCCAAAATAATGAAGAAATCGGCACAGACGCAATTAGCCCATTAGCACTTGGCTTAATCGAAAAGTTTCCATTATACAACAATCAGTCAGTATACCGACACTATTTAATCGCTTTAGCCATGTAAACCAATAGTGAAGAGTTTCAATGTGCAACAGTGATAGGACTAGAATTGTTGATGGCTTATTGATTATTAGTCTGCAGGTTACAATTCATAAGGGTAGACATATATATATATATATGATTCATACTGTTTACTGAAATACCACGAATAAGAATCTTGTTATATTATTATTGTGTGAAAAAAAGGGATAAAGAAACAGACAGAGAGTTGTTTACACTCTATAAGTGAAAGTATTTCTTTTCTCGTTATTCAAATATACACTAGTAACTGATATAGGGTGATAATTCAACCTGCCTTCACATCGCTTATATTGTGTTGTTTAGTTCAAAATAAAAAAAGTAAATAAATAAATAAGAGTAGGTAGGTAGCTAGACAGATTACTTGAAATACATAGGATGAGATTATGCCAATGATGAAATAAGAGTGAACTGGAATCACAGTGCAGGAATATCCAATGAAAATAGAAATTTTATTAATTAATTGAACAAAACGTATGCATAAAATTAAAGAGTGTTTCTTATAATTACAGGAAGCTAAGAAACATAACGAATTGACTAATGAATTCATATGGAATTTGCGAATGATCACATTTCAAGAAAGAAGGAAAGCAGAGAAGAGAAAGAGATAGCAGAAATAAGATAATATTACAATGAACTGGCATAGGTATGGAGAAGGGAATAAGTAAAAGTGAAGATTAGCCAACATTTTCAGAAAGTGAAATGTCATAGGATAGCAAACACAAACAGTCTACACTTGCTAACGTTGTACAGAACAACGACAGCCATGGCTTCATAGACTACACTCTTATTTTGCTATGGTTCAATCGGACCATTTATTGACAAAACTCTATACCAGGCAACATTACTCGCCGAAGAAGACAGTAGTTGAGGATGAACACTACTTGTCTTAGTCGCTCGGATCGATGAAAATTCACAGTTGCATCAATCGACCCGTAGCTTCATTAACAAACGCTTTACGCTTAATTTTAATATTTCACTAACTAATTCAGGCTGGAACTTTGTGCGTCGGTGGCACAGCGGTTAGGATACTCACCGACCGTGCACATGGTCCGGGGTTCGATCCCCGGCCACCGACGCACTCCCAAACCTCACTAGGCCAGAAATAAAGCTGGTGAAGAGGAAAGGTTGGGTATGAGGCTAGCAACCCCATCCTGTAAAAATAAACACCACTGCTACAGAAACTTCAAGCCTCTAGCTTGACACCTTATGTTCCACTGGGAACGTGAAGGGATAACCATTGCTGAAACTTTGAAATTATTCTATATGTTCTAATTTCAGCAGTTGTTTCTCACAGTTATAAAGTAGGACGAAGTGAACTGCAACACTGTACACGTCCTTTGTGGCAGGCAGTTGCATACTGGATAGGCATCACTGGCGACAACTCAGATGTTTCCGAAACAAACGGCAATCTTTCACTGACTCTCTTCATCTCTGGCCTGAAGAAAGTGGTCTGTCTGTGTCAGTTAACGGTTTAATATCAACAGTCATCTACTAAGACAGTGTCTCTGTTTACGGTTGAAGTTACTAACTACCATGAACAAATTATTATTGTTGTTGTACGAGCAGAACGGTGATTGATGACCAACATTCTCAGTTCGTCAGTATGGAATCCCATCTCATTTAAACACAGATAGCGCACTGACATCTGTTCACTTGAACAGAAAGGTTTCACTCCTCGACAACTAACCAAAGAATCTTCTGACACACATCGAAGGGGGAATCTTGTAGATTTATTGAGTTTTCCAGATCTGTCTAATTGAACATCTACACTGTAGTCTTGTATATTCAACTTCCGAGATGCTAGTGAGTCCTTTTGTCTGCTTTGGAAGCTGAAAGTTTCAATATAAATTCAGCGATGTGATTTTAATGACTAGAAATGATTTCTCTTAGAGTTAATTCATTAGCGATAGACATAGAACTTGTGAAGATGAAGAAATCATGCATGAAACAGTGTTAGTAGTGAGCTGATGTAAAGTTTAGGGAAAGCAAAAGATGAAGAGAGTAAGTGACAAACAATTCTCTGTAAGTAAAGGAAGAGTGTGTTGGTGATTTAGTGGTAAAATGTGTTCTCCAGTCACAAGGCAGGTCGTATGTTCCATTAGAAACGCAAAGAATCGAGAAAATGTTATGGAGGCGTGTGATTGGTTGATACTTCTTGGCTGCTCATACTATAAATTAGAAGAAATCATTTGGTGTGTTCACAGAGCCCAGGAGGCATCCATTAATAGCCAGTAAGTAACATGTGGTGTGTATTGGAATCAATACGGAAAAACCCTTACCCCCAAGATATCTTGAGGCAAGTTGAAACGACAACCTTGTGGATCGACTCTTCCTGGCTCTTCTTCCTTAGTGTTACAAAGAGGTATAGCGTTGTAAATACACAAGAACTTCTATTTCAGCCAACATAGCGACACTGATTGCTTTTGGTGGTACACCCGACTGACACATTAAAGTAGCAATTATAATTGCGTATAAATGACACGTAAGCAACAACCAATCCCGTTGAATCATTAATTAATTCACTTCAGTAACTCATTACAATATATGTAGTAAAGTGGTTGATGGTGACTAACAGCGGAATCCACGACAACGTACACTTCGTCCTAACTCAGACTCGTCATCTGAGTGAACTTGCATTTCCCAGTGAGTGACGATAATTCCACTAATACCCACGGTACAAGAAAGAGGTGGCTCCCATGGTCCAAGTGATCTAGTGGATAACACTTTGGGGTTTGAAACGACGGGTACTGAGTTTGATCCTCAGTGAGAACATCGTCAAGCAGGGGGGGGGGATGCAGGTACATACATCCACTAGCTGACGAGTAGTCCCAAATAAGAAGAAATGAGCGTTGTTCTGGATCTCGTTGGTAGTCACCATCCACTAATTTACTTCAAGTTAACTGATCAGACATCTCCGTAGCATCTGCGCAAGGAGACGACATGTCACCCAGAGGCTGAGCACATCGGTTCAGTCAACCAACACGGAAGTTCAAATTGAATTAAATAATTAGTACAGGATTATACACGATGACATTAGCTTTTTGCAGTGCAGAAGAAAAGAAGTGCTTCAGGGTTAGTTTCATATCCTGATAAAAATAATAGTGTGGATAATTTAGACTACTTAATCGAAAACTCTTTAAACTCTACAGTAAGGTGTAAAGAAAATGATTATGTCATATAGGCTTCAACAATAACTTTTTTTAGACCCTTGATAATGTCACAACTTCTTGAAATCAAATGATGCGGAAAAAAGTGGGGAGTTGTAGCATCAACTATTTACAAAATCTAGTTGTGTTGGGGATATTTTCAGACGCCTTTTGCATACTATTTCCACTTGATTTTATTCCCTTAAGCAATCTGTTTTACTTATGCATAATCTAGAATTATCTGAGTAAGTTGATTAGCCGATAGAGTTTTAGGGAGTTTTTTTTAGAATCATGAAGCATGTAAACGTCTTTACTGCACCTCTATTCAATAGGGAATTAATTTTAGTGACTTTAATTCCACCTGTCTTTAGTACAAAGCCTTTAGTTTCTTGAGATGGATAGATTCATAAAACAAAATGACCTATTATTCTTTTTGATTATAGCTTGATTCCACACTGTATTTTTGGTACAAGTATGGAATTTTCAGCATGTGATATCGGTAGCCCAAATTTTGCAGGCCGACTATAGATATCAGGTGTGCTTCGGCAGGGGATCGAACCCCGGAATTCACATACATGATGACATTCTAACAAGTTACTTATTTTGACTATGAAAACACTCGTCTTATTTCCCATCTGATTGTATTTGATCAATAACACTCATATTATTATTTCTGAATGTACATTATCCCATATTGATTTTTATTCAAATGTCTAATCATCAATTCCACTCATGTATATAAATGAAGGAAAAAGTTGTGTGACTGAGTGACTTGATATGATTATGAGTGGCAATAGTTTGTGCTCGAAAGGTGGTCGCATCAATTAATATTACTGTATAGCACGACTGTGTGATTTATCAAAATAAAATCTTATCTATAATGGAGTTTTACTCTACCACAGTGCCCAGGTTTTATACTTATATCAATAATTTTTAAGTGTTGATTTCGTTTCAATTTAAATCGCTGGAAAATAAAATCCCATGAAAGTTAATCTATTGCTCGTTGATTACTGACTAGAAGATACAATTCCTGAAATTCTGGTAAGATGTCTTAACCAATGAGACCCCCAGCAAGTCAGATGGGTCGACAGACATTCACCAATGACATTATTTAGAAGTGGAATTATCTATCGTAAATTTATTCACTAATAATGCTAAGAAGAGGAGGAAGAAGAAGAAGAAGAAGAAATAGTCAACTTGATAAAAAAATTTTCTCCCTAGATTGAAAATCAATCAATCAATAAATTAACACCTGATCTCTCATACTCTATAAATATTGTTTTGAAAGACATTTATTTACATTTTGTTTTGTTTTGTATAGACTTACTTGCGTAATCCGGATTGGTGGATGATGATTGACACGATTTAATGTTTCTAAAAACATTGTACGAATTTCTGTTGATTTGGAGTAAAATGGACTGACATCAGGCCACCATGGTAAACGTGACTATTGTTCAAAGTGGAATGAATGAATGATAATAATAATAACAATCAACATAATAAGGGAAGGATATACAAAATCAATAAACAAAATGTATAAATAAGTAGAGCCAAATTATGAATGAGGATTATCATACTTTAGTATAGACAGATTAAGATCATGTGAGTTGGAGGGGTTGAACAAAGTATTTCTATTCCAATGGCCAAAGCTTCAGCAATACAGGCGAGTTGGATATGTAATGATTCAGGCAAGCTGCTTTCGCCTTGGTTAGTTTTAAAGGAACAGGCTGTAGAGATGAGGTGACCAGTATGGACCAGATGTTCAATCACTGCGCTTCTTGTAGTCTCACTTCCACCTCTTCGTAACCACGCAGGATAATGTTCTTATACCCTCTTGTACAAAACCCGCGTCGAACGACCAATATACCTAGCTCCACACGAGCAAGTGAATTGTGGGATCTTATCTTTTAGGTTACTGGACAGTAATGGTCGACTGGAAGACGCTATTCTCAACGATGCTGCAAGTGAATGAGCTTTTCAGGGACTGGCAGCATACTTCATTTAAGGATGTTGGCAGCAAAGTCACCTTTGAATTCAAGGTTCATGTTCAGTAATTTTCTTGGTTATAGACGCTAAGTTGCATTTCATAGGTTTTGACTGCATGTTCTTATCTGTAAAACATGGAGGAAATCCATTTCCCATTTTTATTTCTCTTACTATTTATTTCACATTGGACAATTTTCGGTGTTATCTCAGTTGTCACATTTATCTACTTAATTCAATATAATTTTTTTGCAGATTTGTCTTACCATAATTATCACCTTGTTGAGCAATGTTTTAGTTACCAACTCAGCAACAGTAAACAACAGACACCACAGTCAAATGATCTTGAACTAACCAATCAAATAGCTCAACTTGTACAGCTTCATGCTGATTCAGAGTTAAGGTTAAGGTGGAACTTGCAACGGAGATGATGAAAAGCTGCTTTGATTGGACACTAGTAACTAGTGCGACGTGTCTAGTCCTCTCTTTGGTGCAGACTGAATTCTATCAGTCAGGTTTGCAATGTGGCCACCATCCTACGTAGCTCACCATCACGGTGCACATTGATTTGATGATATTAGATGGTTGGAGGCAATCGGCCACAGGAAGCCTTGCTCAACCTAGGTTTCGTGCTAGTCGGCACTCATGGTCAGCAAGGCGTATCTGCAACTCATATCCCTTCTGAGATTCGAAACCGCGTCACCCAGTGCTGCAGTCAGAGACGTTACCACAGAGCTATTCGGGCTCGTGACTGACCTCCTGTAGGACTGTAGTGGATACTTTGATTGGACACTAGTAACTAGTGTGATGTGTGACGTCTCTGACTGCAGCACTGGGTGACGCGGGTTTGAATCTCATAAGGGACATAAGTTCCTTTGAGGTTGCAGATACTCCTTGCTGAAGAGTGCCAGTTAGCATGAAACCTAGGTCCAAGGCTTCCTGCCGATTCCCTCCAACCGTCTAATATTATGAAAAGCATAAATTTGTTGTACTGAGCTATCTGACTGGTTGTTTCAAGGTCATTTGACTTTGGTGTCTATTCTGTACTGTTGCCGCCTACTCATCTTATTATTTCTACACCCTTTTTCAAATTTCTACATTTTATGAACTAATTTATAAAGTGCATAACTAATTTTCTTATCACAATTCACATTATTATTTAAAAAATATATGTACGACTGTACAGTTCGATTGTAAATTTGTCGAAAAAGAGACTCATTCACTGAATCACTTGTTATGAATTTCTATATATCCCAATGGGAATTTTCCGCGAAACGTGACTATATCAGTTAACCAGGAAAACAAACATGCTATGTGGGCTTAATGTATTACTGCATTACAGTAAGAATATTATGTTTTAGGAATAAACGTGTTAGACTTCAACAAATGTTGCAGTAGAATACGGTGACTTGGACTTTTTGTCTTGGAATCTTCTTCTTTTCAAAAATTTAAAACAATCAGTCCCTTTTATAAATTTGGAGATTGTTTGAAAAATGTGTCGCAGGTGACAGACTACTAACTTCGTCTATATCCAAACACCTAATCGATATGAACCATAAGATTGATGTTAATACAGCTTTTAAGGTCATCCAAAAATAGATTAAAGGGCGCTTATTGAAATACTCTGAGGCGGTATAGTTATTCATAAACTTAAGCCCCCCCCCCCTGTGTGTTCAAAAACAATTTATTATTACTATTAACCTACCTTGGTAATCCATATGTGATCGGATTACCAAACGTGTTAATTATGCTTATTATTCTTAAATCTCCAGGTATTGGTTTTGTAGGGATTTTGTTTGACTGGTTGGAGGATTTCATCATGAGCTGACATCAGTTAGAGAACCATCGAAAAACCAGCTAGGAGTACTGGACAGCTGTCTCATCATCTTAGTTTAGAACTCTTCAGCAGTACTCACCCACCGGGGTTCAAACCCAGGAGCTTCTGGTTACAAGGCGAGCTCGTAGACCATTAAGCCACTGGGACCCGATCCAATGGCCAGTCCATGAATTCTAACTTCTGCCAATTTACGACATAGCGTGACCACTTCACAATGCCTTCTTCGATGAGCTACTGCCTCACCTTCAACCTGGTGTAGCCTACTGGCCACGGCTTCCCATTAGAATCCCAGGTAACTGCCTGAATAAAGCCAGTCGTTAGTGAGCATGGTTCTCCAACTGATGTCAGCTCATGATGAAATCCTCCAACCTATTCTTAAATCCTTTTGTCACTTTGTGTACTTTAATTGCCCTTAATTTGTTTTTCCATATAAATTGACTTGACAAGTAAATGTGTGCGGGATCAGATTTTTCGAAATATATTGTGCAAATACACCACATTATTTTTCAGATAATCTCCATCTTCTAATAACACTAGCCAAATAGTTATCCTCCTATGGTGAAACTTCTTTATCCCTTCTACAGGTTTCTCTCAGTTTCAGGTAAAAACGTCTAACAGCAATCAAATTGTGTAAGTAAACAGTGCTACACACACAAAAAATGCATCTACCTCCACACTACACATTCGAACTAACCTGTGTAATAATCCGATAAAGTCCAGAAACGAGTACAGTATGATAAATAGCTGGTGATGTTGTCTGTAGGCAGACTTTCAAAAGATTTTTATTATGCGGTGTAATACGAAAATAAGCGACAAAAAATTCTGTAAGTAGTGATTCAGTTTCGGCTAAATTTTGATTGTTTCGGAGATATGGCTTGTTTGGATTGAATAACAGATTCTTTATGTGTAAATATTTATCAATGGTTGTTTGTATGCCACAACGTGAACATAAAACAAAATGAAATGCAAAATAAAAAAAACAATTGTTTACAGTAATCATAGTAATAATAATTATATTAATCATCTAAAAGGGTATATTGTACTGATGCTATAGGTCAGTTGAAGCCCTACTCAGTTTTACACTGATAACTGTTAATACGTACTTCAGCAAAGAGGCTTGTTACGGCGAATTCATGTTCCTCTTTACCTCTTTTATTATCGCATTTATATACAATTTTTTTTCTCACGACAGAGGGTAGTAACAAAAGTCATGAGTTATGACAATCATAGTGTTTAATATTACTCAATTCATCAGAGCAGTTGAATAGATGCCTTATTTCTCAGGAAGAAAGCAGTACACTGTATGTCAGGGGAAGTTGTCCACTTCATTATTGCTTACTGAGGCTGGTGTCCCTCAAGGCGCTGTCCTTTCTCCTTTTCTGTTTTCTTTCTTCTTGCATGACTTGCCCCACTCTGATGAAATGAACTTTGTTAAGTATGCCGATGATCTAACTATTTCAATGTCTGTTAACTCCCAGCTAGACTGTACTAAGATAAACAGCTTTCTATCAGGAATTAGCAAATGGTCTTCGTCTAACGGCCTTAAACTTAATCCTTCCAAATGTCAGACTGTTAATTTCAGTTTCCGATGTAAACGAAAGTTAAATGAAGCTGTTGGTTCCTATGACCGTTGCAAAATTGATGATAGTGGGGATTTAGAAATCAAGTCTGAAATTAAGTATCTTGGATTAATTCTTTCTTCTGACCTATCCTGGTCCTCCCATGTCTTAGCGATTTCTAAAAGAATATTTCGTCTGACCTTCTACATTAAGAAGTTAAGGCACTCAGGCATAACCCAACCACTCCTCTTACAGTTTGTCAACTCGTGTATTTTACCTATTCTTCTTTACTGTTCACCCTTATTCTTCCCTGGATTGCTTAAAAAAGACTATGTCATACTTCGTAGAACTCTGAAGACTGTCAGTAGGGCGAGTGGTATCCCATTGGGCCATATCGTTGACATTGTCACTGATAGACACTTGATGTCATGCAACAAATTTGCTAAAGGAATTTTGTCAGACTGTGAGCACCCACTTTACCCGCAGCTCCAACCTTGTGTCTCCTCAGGTAAAACAAGAAGTCTTTTCAGAAGACTTTATGCACGTACGTCTAAGTATAAAAATTCCACTATACCATATTTGTGGCACGTACTTTATGTGATGAAAATAGTGTTAGGCATGAACTAACTAACCTTCTTTGCACTACTAAATAAACCATTTCCTCCACCCTTACAACATCAACCTTTATTTTTATTGTACTTCTTATATTTATAATCCTCTCAATTTTTTGTTTTTATTTGTTTATTTTTTCATAAGTGTGAACATCATTTAAGCTGTGTTATAACTGTTAATTTTGTATTCCCCCTCACCATACTATATCAGCAGAACATTAGATTCAATAATCTATAACATGCTAAAATTTTCAAACTGAATCGACAATAGTGTTTGAAACAAACTCACTGTTATTATTATTATTATTGTTATTATATTTATTATTCTCAATTCGTACTTCGAATATTTTTGACTTTATACCGTAAATGTGGACAAATTCCTCTGGTTAATTTTGTTTAAATTTTTTATTTTATTTTTATTTTTAGTAAATCAGATGCAATATTGTGACAAATGCTGAGAATTCCATTCTGTATTATAAGTACTGTTTTTGGAATAAAGTAGATTATTATTATTATTAATATAATGTTGAGAGTCAGAAAACGTTCTTCACCTGCATCCACAATTCCGCAATGTGAAGGAATTCAATGGCGACAGAGACCCACCGGAAAAATGAGTTGAAACAACTGTGAGTTATAATTAATAATATATATGTGAGAGCAATGCATCACTTTCACATCTTACCTGTAAATCTGCATATACTGAATGAACCAAAATGAACAAAATATTATTTCGATCGTTTATATTAATATAAGTTGATGCTTTGCATAAATTAACCGCTGCTAATAGTGCAGCTTCCAGTAAAGCTGGTTTACTTCCACTACTACCGTGACCATGAGAAGCAAGAACTTTACGAACCTTAAAATGAATTGGTTTTCGAAAAAAAATTAATAATTAGAAAAGGTTAATCAGTGTAAAAAATATATGTTGATTGACAAGATAATTTTTTAAATATTTCAATAATAATAATAATAATAATAATATGATCTAACCTATGTGCTAGACACCTTGAACATTAAGGAAAAGGTTATGTGCTCAATCGACATAGAATCTTTATTCACCAATGTTCCTCTTCATGAAACTGTTGATTTCATTTGCGATTATATCACAAGCAATGGGATAATACTTACATCAGAGACATCATCTTAATATGTTTAGAAAATATTAGATTCACCTTTCGAGAAAAGGCATACAAACAAATCGATGGTGTTGCGATGGGGAGCCCTCTTGAGCCCCTGTTAGCAGATATATTCATGTAGAAATCGGAGAAACAAATGCAAGGTATGCTTGGAGAATTTATGCTATATAAACGTTACGTAGATGATACACTAATTACTGGTAATAATAGTAAGTCTATTGAAGACTTTATTACTCTATTTAATAATATTCATCCAAATATCCGAGTGACTTCCGAAGTCGAATCGAATAACAAACTGGGTTTCCTGGATATTACAATGACCAGGAGAGATGATGGAACGATTAAGCTATCTATTTTTCGTAAACAGACATGGAGTGGACAATGTCTTCATTTCACCAGTTTTGTTCCTATCCAGTATAAACGTTACCTAGTGAAATGTTTTTTCTCAAAGGCCCGAAAAATATGCACGAGTGACATATTGATGGATGAGCTTCGACATATACATTCAGTTTTATTAGCTAATGGTTATGCAGAAAACTTTACCAATTGTCACAGTAAGGATAGACCGCATCTTGAAAAGACAGCTTCTGTACCAAAGAAAGCTGTCTTTATTAACCTACCATTCAAGGGTGACCAGATTATGCAGTTGACAGCTCAAAGACTTCGGTCAGCCATCAAATGCACATTCTACGCCGCATCTCTTTTTCTCATTTGCAGAACATTTTCGATCCCTGTACCTACGACTAAAGGACGAAATTCTGTGGACTCTACTTCAAACTGTATCTACAAGTTCACCTGCAGCTGCGGTGACACCTATATAGGTAGAACCAAAAGAATGTTCCAATGTCGTCGAAAAGAACATGTTCCAAAATGGTTATTAAAACATATAGAAAATCCCAATACGATTAATCTGAATAGAAATCCAGCATCATCCATTGCAAAGTACTTATTAATATCAGGTCACAAAATCAATTTTAATGACTGTTTCACAATTATTTCATCACATAACTCTAATTCAAGGTTATTGAAGGTAATGGAAGCACTTTGGATTAATCACATACAGCCTAAACTATGTGTACAAAAAACAATAGACTTCAACCTTCCCCCCCCCATAAACTGACAACTTGACCTATTTAAATATTAAAAGTCAATCTGAACGAAGAATATTCTTTTCAATAATTTCTCTTCAGGTTCTTACAATTATAAAATATAATATTTGTTGTCGTTACAATAAGGCCAGTTATGCGGCAGATACATTTTTAACGTAGAATAACAGATTAGTTATGGGGTGTCAAAATAAATAGTCGTATTTGTGTGACAAACGTGCTAGGCTGAATTCGATTACAAAATAATGTAAAACGGGAGTCGTTATCACGTACAGTTCGCTTACGTCTTCTACACATAGCTGAAGCTGTTGCAATAAGATCGACTAAACCGGAACTTTGTATCCAAAAAGAACACGTCCAGACGCTGTTCCTACCGTGGCCAAACTTGGATTGATGATTCTTCTTCTCACCAAGAGTGCTCCTTCCCCTTAACCCTCTTGGCCTTTTTTTCCTTTGCTTATTATTACAATTATTATTATTCGTCATAATTTATGCCCTTCATGCAAACATTCTCTCAATACTATAGAATTTTTTTTTCGTTTATACTATCCGGACTTATTATTAGTGATATTATCTCTTTTCTCAATATATGCCTCCACCTGTTTCATTTCACATATTCGTTATCTCATTATGAACCTCCCATTGCAGTCTTACTATCTCCTGTTTAACACAGACCACTTTGTACTAGCCACTCACCTGACACCTTTTATAACCTTGAACTGACTTGTCAATTTTCCTACCCCCACTCTACAAATCTATTATGATTAATCACCATTGTCTCCCGTTTTACATTATTTTGTAATCGAATTCAGCCTAGCACGTTTGTCACACAAATACGACTATTTATTTTGACACCCCATAACTAATCTGTTATTCTACGTTAAAAATGTATCTGCCGCATAACTGGCCTTATTGTAACGACAACAAATATTATATTTTATAATTGTAAGAACCTGAAGAGAAATTATTGAAAAGAATATTCTTCGTTCAGATTGACTTTTAATTCATAATATGGGAATTTTCCACACTATCAAATCCTATTTAAATATGATTGGTCATTAGTATGTACTTTTGTTTTTTATTTAACTGAGTAATTGTTATGAGCTTTATTTTATTATTGTTAACCATGTTAGTTGTAAAGCGGTTGTAAAGAAACTACGAAATGACGATATCATCTCGCAAAATTTGTCTTCTAAATGCCTTATTCAAATTTATTAAAGGGACTAATTGTTTCAATCTAATCTAATGAGTGATGAAATTCAACTGTCCGCTATAATGTCATTTCTTTTAACTTACTGAAATTTACACAGAATTCACGTACACCTATGGTGTGACTAGTCATTCAATGCATTCATAAACAATTGCGACAGAGGATTAAAACTGTAACGGAAGAAGATAAGAGACTTGGTAAAGGAATGCTTGTTTGCAATTTTGATATACACAAATATAGGGGAATTATGTATATTATATATCGTTATTTGCACAGATCTTCCGTGTTGTGCTACTTCTGCCATTCGTATTATGTTTCTCTGTCTTCCTTTCATGTCTGCCATGTTTTACCGCAATACTGGTTGGTTTCCTTCTTTGATTTCAAATCTACTTCTCCGATATTTGGAAATTGCCTGCCCATGAACGTTTCTTTATATACTACTACTGGTAAATCTTGTTAGTAGCACATACCACAAAAGATCATGAGTTTACATTTTATTTCTTTGCGTCCCAAGTGAACATAGGCCTTCAAGCTTGTGCTTTGAAGTTTCAGTAACAATGATGCTGTCACTTTTACAGTGTGAGGTTGCTCACCTCCTTGCCCATCTTTGCCTCTCTAGCGAACTTACTACCGGTCAGACGAGGTTAATAAGTGCGTCGGCCGGGGATCAAACTCCAGACTGCATGTGTGATTAGCGAGTATTCTACTAATGAACCACCGATGTGATCAACATGTCTCGAGAAGGCTTTATTTACTAAACCTAAATGTATAGGCTGTTGTCATTCAATTCACAATTGTACACTGTTCTTTATTACATCTCTTCTTTATCACTCTAAGTTAAAAGTATACGTTATAGGATACCCTTCTTCCTATCTTATTCCATATCTTTCTGGTCAACAGACAGCTTTAAACTAGACACATATCACATACGTCACATCGTCACGCAATCTTCAGAATAAAACAAGTTAATACAATGCAGTTATGAGACTTCACATTGACTTTGTTTTCAAAACTAAGTATGTTCAAAATACAGATAACCACTGTGGAAGCATACATTTGAAATTTATTTAGCTGGATGATTCTCACTATAGATTACAATCCTTTCAAATCCATCCTTCAGCCATAGATGCTATCAGTTAGGTAAAATTGTGATAATGATGGTTCAGACAAAACTTAAACAAACTGGACAGACTTTTAGAGTGTCAGTTAATCCTTTTTCAGAATCAAACGACATTGTATACTTGCATTTCACTTATTAAACCAAAAAGGAGGGGGGGGTTAAGATCGCCAAATATTATCGGTGAACTTCATGCTAAAATGTCTCATTCATTGGTGTTAATGCGAATGCTAAATTCTTCAGTAGATGAAACTGAAAACTCGTCAGAGGTATAAAATTGCACAGAAATGCAGAAGTTCAACCGGCCACACTCCACACATCACAAAAAGGTAACAAAAAGAATTCAGAGAAACTATAATGAATGGATATCTATGGAAGAAAAGATAATTACATTGAAAAACATGAGAATTTTATGGGTCTGAGGGATTAAAAAGAGTAAATACATCTGCGCTATTGATAACGGTTTTGCGCCATATCGCCGGTAGTCTCAACCAGCTGATCCTCAGTGTCACGACGATTTTAACTAGGCAGTCTACACCTCACTACACGGCGCTGACGAAGTCTCAGTACGGATACAGAAGGCTAGTTTCGCATATGCCAGTTTACGCTGTCTATGGCGTAGACATGATATCTAGTTGGTTGTCCACCAAAGGGCGTGTGTGCTGATCAGCAGTCCGCCCAATTTTCCTTTATGGCTGTGAGACTTAACCATTGAGAGCGGAATACATGAAAAAGACGGCTAGCTGTGCCTGCGTTCTATCTCCCGTGTGAAGTGGTATAATAGGGTGAGCAATATTGAGTTTAGGTGTCGAGTGCTAGGAAAGGAGGGGAAATCAATAGACGAGGCTGTGAATTTACATCGACTGAGATGGTTAGGACATGAGTTATACATGCCTGCCTAGCCATCGCCTTCCTCGACAACGGGAAATGTTAGCTGACATATGGGTCAGGTTGGAAAAGAGCCAGTGGTGGTCAAACCAAAACATGGCTTTATCAATCAATGAAATCCACAACAGTTAGTTTAAGTCACGTAGGAAGATTTAGACTTCCTGACTAGGTGAGGTCCTCGGGACGGTAAACACCAATGACTGGAGACAATATGGTGATATGGCTCAAAATCGTTCTCAATGGCTGGTGCAGATGCATCCACTCCTTGTGACTTATAATATCCAATGAAACTATATTGTTCTTCGTTATTACTATTCTTTTTGCCTCATAACTCTGTTTACTGTCTCTATTTTGCGTTTCTCTTTACTTTCTTCTCTGGCTTTGTGTGCTGAGTGAAGTGTGGCGACTCGAACTGCTGAACATCGGTGCAAAGTTCTACGTTAAAACCAGTCAGTCACTACACGGCTAGCTAATACCAACAGTCAAACACTATGGATTGATTTGAGGTTTTGATTTCAACCATGACTGTTTACCAACCTAATCATATGTCAGCTAGTACTGTAACAGCTTGGCATG
This sequence comes from Trichobilharzia szidati, assembly GCA_944472155.2. Lineage (NCBI taxonomy): Eukaryota > Metazoa > Platyhelminthes > Trematoda > Strigeidida > Schistosomatidae > Trichobilharzia > Trichobilharzia szidati. Next base: position 46,474,126 of record OX235272.1, on the reverse strand, counting down.
TGTAGTGTGTATTCTAGCTATCTGAATCGATGCACTATATCTATTGTCATTTCATAACACCCTGTACCGGACCACAATATTACTCACCCACCATATTATACTACTTAACATTGGAAATTGGACGCAAACGTCAGTGGTCAAAGAAAGCTAGCCTGTTCAAGTCTTCTGCTTTCAACGACTACTTCTCAGAAGAATAAAGAAGGATAGTAAGGACTGCTGCATAGTACGCACTTCCTCTGACCAACAACCAGATGTCACGTGTACTCCAGTGATGACGTAATCTGGTAAGTGCGACACCAGCCTGTTGTATTCATCCTGAGATTCTGAATACATATTATGTTAGGTGTGCAGTTGCCTTTTTGACAGGTTTAACATGAATTCAGTGTCTGATAATAGTGAAATTGAATAATAATATCATTATTATAAACATAAGAAAAGACAAGTATACTATCTCACATACTTCATCTAAAAACTGTTTCTTCTTTTGATGTTCTGGTGATAATGGTGCACCATTTTCAGCATTATTAATCTCTTCTAGAATTTTTGGACATAATACTAACAGCATCATTTGTAAAGGCCAAACAAGAACTTTCTTTCGTCCACTTTCAGCGCATAGTGATGTAAACAAATCGAATAAACGTTCACAACAATCTAACATTAATTATCAAGGAAAAATAAAAGTAGAAATTTAAAAAACAAAATGATTATATTCTCAGAGATGAGAAATTAGTTGTAAGGAATAAATTTTCGAAGTTAATATTTCTTGTACGTTTTACATAAGTGAAATACACTTAAATCTTAAACGACAATAAACTGTTGGAAATCATTTCTGCGATCATATTTTCATTGATGATAATGAGATCTTGCTCTTTCTTTTTTTTAGCTGCCATCATTGAGAGATATATTTTCTTGAGCGACAAAATATTAAGTAAGATGATATTGTAAAACTACACAGTACTGATTAACTGAGATAAATAGTTGCATACCTCGCATACTGACCAATAGGGCTTGCTTGCTAGCCAGACAGAAGTGATCTAAATATCGAACGGGCGTTTCCTTCGTTTTTGGCCGAGTTCATCAGCGGTGTACCGTGTTCCACTCAACTAAGAGAGCTGAATCAGTTCAAACCACACGAATCCTGAATATTCGTGTATTTATGATAAATGGGTGCGAAAGTTCCAGAAACCTATCAAAGGGAGTAAAATCAAGACATCTGGGCATAGCCGAGGCACTAGCCATCCAAAATCTCAAACCCACGCTATGTATCCAAAAGAAATACGTCCAACCCCTGTCCCTGACATGGCCATCACTAACATGTAATTCTTTTAATAGTGACTATCCCATTATCCTTCTTATCCAAACTTCCTGTTTATTCATGCTATTTTTAAGTTTTTCTTAATCCCTATTTACACTATCATATTTTCATATCCGAACTTCCTGTCTGTTTTGTCATTTTATTATTTCTACATATTTAATCCCTAACTGCATACATTAGTTATGATCCCACTAAATTTTTTATCCAAACATCCTGTCTATTTTTGTTATTTCTACATTTCTAACCCCCAATTGCACAATATGTCAATCTTCTCAGTAATTATGATGCTACTTTGTTTGAGTTTTATCCATCTCCCCTTGTTTATTATGGCATTTTAATTCCTAATTGTAATTTTATTAATCTGACCCTTGACTGGAAATTATTCTGGAACTTTCCCACCCATTTATCATAAATACACGAATGTACAGCCTAGTTGACGCTGACTTCGTCGAAAAGACAATTTTCTTCGCTGCAACTGTCTTTTTATCTCCTATGATCAAATGTGCATATTCCGTGAAATATACAACCATTGTTAACTGACTGACTGATGAAGGACACGACACAGAAACCAGCATAATAGTAGTTTAGACTAAGTAACGGGAATAACAGTCATGAAGTAGTAGGGAAATAGTTAGGGGAAGGGAAAATAACATCAGAATAAATAAATATCGAAGATTAGTGTGAGTAAATGGGCACTAGAAAGAGGAAGTTGTTACATAAGGATTTAAAATCATAATCATGTACAATTTCAAGAAATCTAATGGAGAAAAAGAAATGAAGTATCAAGGTAATAAAACAAGACAATAAGGTTTAAACTAATATAGAAGGGAGGGGGGGGAAATGCATCCAGGTTACTGTTATAATTTAACCTGGGTATTAGTAATGGCAAACTGATGAAAACATAAATATATCTTATTTAAGGGCTTTATTACTTCTGTGTACTAACAATGTTAAGTTTACATTTGAAGGCGATTGTTTCCGACAAGCTGATGGTGTTGCTATGGGAAGTCCGTAAGGGCCCCTTTTAGCAGATATCTATATGTCGTACGATGAGAATTTATCGGAGGATTTAATCGAAAATGTGCCACTTTATAGAAGGTATGTAGGTGATATTGTAATCATCAGTGATAAGTCTTGTTCTGCCACCTCAATTTTAAATCGAATGAATGAAGTTCAGAATAGCATATCACTTACATCTGTAGAAGAGGAAGATAATTATTTATCTTTCCTAAACATATTGCTTAGTCGACGGCTTGATGGATCAATAAAAAGATCTATTTATAGAAAGCCTACCTGGACAGGAGAGTATCTTAATTACCACAGTTTCTGCCCTGTTCGGTGCAAAAGAGCCTTAGTAAGGTGCCTCTTCAGTAGAATCCAACGAATATGCACTGAAGACACACTTGATGAAGAAGAAAGAAAGTTCACACAAACTCTGGTTGATAATAATTATCCAGACAGGTTCATCAGGAGATATAAAGTAGTCAGAACACCAAGACCCAATCTACAACTCGCCCCTAAGAAAGACGTGTACATCAAGCTACCCTATATGGGGCATCATAGCAGCTTGATAACTAGACAAAGGTTGAACGCTGCTGTTAAAAAGACTTTTTATGTAACTAATATCATAATAACTGAGAATGTGAAGCCATTATATCCATCTAAGCCTTTGGGACATGCGAAAAATGATGTCACATCCCACTGTATTTACCAATTTGAATGTACGTGTGGACACACATACATAGGGAGGACTCATCGATCTATGCAACTAAGAGCTGGCTTCAGAGCATATTCCTAAATGGCTCCAGAAACAAATAGAATCTTCAGAACCCATTAATGGTGATAACAGGAGACCTAGCTCCTCTACTGCGAAACATATTATAGAGACAGGACATAAAATTGACGTTAACACATCTTTTAAACCTATCTATAAAACGTGTTTGGGGCGTATCCTAAAGTTTTTGGAAGCCCTAGCTGGCAATTAGAAAGTTTAAACCACCTTTATGCGTTCAAAGCAACAATTCGTCATCACACTAAACCTTCCTTGGTAAACTTTGTTTTGATACCAGCCATGGTAGATGTACTATTACCTCTGCTATTTGGTTTAGTGGTCTTCATTGTTATTTTGACATTGAATATGTCCTTTTAACTTGACCTAAGTGGTCTATTTTCTCACCTCTTAACTCGTTATTAATTTCATATATATTCCTATGACAAGTCCGTGTGTGATCAGATTGTTCGAAATGTGTTGCGCAAATACACAATACACGATTCAGACAAATTACGTCTTCTTATTGCTTTATCTAAATACATAAATGTCTCTCAGAAGGGACATGATTTCCTTCAAGGATGGAGATTCGCCTTGCTGATGAGTGCCAACTAGCACGAAATCTAGGTCTAAGGCTTCCTGCCAATTGCCTCCAGCCATCTAATATCATCACATAAATATCTCGTTGGCCAAGTACGCTTTGTAGTGTTAAGTGCACATTTCATAAAAATTAATGAGCATTAAGAATAACTGCTAAACACATGCTCCTATATGATGTAAAACAGTGACAGGTATTACCAGCCATAAATGAACAGACAAATAGAAGTAGGACTATTTACACAAGTTTACAGTTCACCGTTTGTATAATTCTCTTTGAAAAAGTTCATCATATGAAATAAGCCAATATAAATTGTGACACTAGACGCATTCCAGGAAATGTTCGCAATTGCGATCAGTGTCACTAAGATAAAACATTTATCAGGTTCTAACACCTGACGACCACAACTTTGGTTAAGAATCTTAATAGTGTCATAACAAGTGATACACTTTGTATTAACCTTGAAAGGGGCTTTTGTATCTCTCATCTGAAATGCATGTGAGCTATGTGGGAAAGGAATATAGTAGTCAGTTAGACTCAATTGTAACTCCTACAAAGGCATTTTCGCACCAATTCCCCTAATTAGAAACAAAAATTAGCCGGAAATGTTAAGGGAAATCTTACAGAGTGACTATAAGAGCTAAATTATCACAGATGTAGGTGATTAAAGACCCTACTCAACTTTATGAAATAATGAGCAGTACTCAAAAGCCTTGTACTTTTTGATAATCATCGCAGACATACATTAACAAGCCAAAAGAAACAAACAAAGTGTCATAAAGCTTATTCTTTAAAGGGAAAAACTAAATTCTCAATGATATAAGAAACGGAACTTTGGCACTGTAGTAGAGTATAATTCCATTAAGGAGAAACTTTATTTGATAAAGTCTCATGGCGTTATACAGTAATATTTACTGATGACCACGTTGCGAGCACAATTTATTACTACTGCTCATAATCATATCAAGTTACACAACTCTCCAACTTCGTTTATATAATTCCATTATTTCTCTTCTCTCGATTTGATTGGTGGTAATATTTTCCCTATTTCTGGTATTAGTGATGAGTCGTTCCTATTGCATGTTTTGGGTGTAAATTAGCTGAACAAAGATGACAGGACTCACCATAAAATAGTATATCATCCTTACTGACAAACCGTGTGATTTATCTTGTGATGAAGTTACTATGTAGATCTGTCATTTCTCAAGCTTAGTGTCTTTTGTCTCACCTTGGCACTTGTCGGATCATCAACCAATGAGAATAGCCGTTGCCAACCAATGAGAACAATCCATTCTCAAGGTTGTGAGCCGACTTCATTATGGTAAAGAAAATGTTTAAATATCATGTATTGTTTCCTAAAATGTACAGTATACAATATCTTACAGTCACAGGCCGGCCTTTGTCTTTTGATATTTGCGTTGCTCAGTGAATCGGAAGGTACAACGGACGAATAGGCATATTAGCGTACCAGTCGAGTTCATTACCCTTATAATAATTAGCAGGTCCAGACATAACAAAGTTGCAACGGATTTATTCAGTTCAATTCGGTTATAACAAAAGATCAGTAATCAATCCTTCTCTATTATAATATTATTATTATTATTCCCTTGAGTTCCAAGTGGAACATACGGGGCCTCAACAACACATCTCCACTTTCTTCTATTCTCTGCTGTCCTCTTCAGCTGGGTCCACGAATGCCCATGATCTCTCATCTCCTCCAACTCTCACGATCTCCTCCATGTCACCCTCTCACTGACGACCCACTAGTTGCTTCCCATTTTAATTCCACTCGAGCGTTGGCCTGAATTGAGCGTGATGTCATTCGACGATCTCCTCAACGTATACCCGAGCCATCTCCATTTTCTCCTATATATTTGTTGAACAATCTTCTCTTGGTTGGTTTGTTGCCATCTATCTATACATATATCCATATTATTTTTGGAGAATTGTAACTGTCCCACCCTAATATGTGGTTGTGTGTTAATGCAGGCAGTGCAGTTGCTGAGTTTTTTTCTAAATTAATTATCTTCGCGGGGTCACTTAGCTAAATTCTCATGTTCCGATAAACTGACAACCCTCTATCTAATGGTTTAATATATGTAGTTGCCCACACTAACAGTCATTGCAAGGTTACTTTGTAAGTTACATTATTCTGTCTAAATGGGTCAACAGGGTCCTTTTTTGGTGAGAGCTGTCTGCTAGCCAAAATTTACGTCAATGTTTACGTCCCAAATCTTGGTCATGAGAAAAAACAAGAACAAAGCCTAACCTTGAGGAACTCAACAACCAATCACAGCAGACTTAGCGTGGGCGGATACGATTAGCAGATATATAACCGGACTGTCTAAGAAACGGCAAAAAAGAGATGACAGAATAACCTTCAGCTGGAAAACGACCAATCAGAAGGCGTTGCTTCTCTGCTACCAATAACAAATAACAATGTACATAAAAAACCATAAATATCTGTTGATTTTCTGAATAAACGATCTGTTGCCTGGCCCATGTCTTCTGTCGTTACAGTGAATGTAGTCATTTTGCAAAGAAGCAAAATTAGCTTGGTGTCTCTCTGCAGTGAAAAAGGCTAAGAAAACATGTAACTAGATTTAATATTTGTTAACAAGCATGAGTAAAACTCATCTGGTAGTTTCAAGAAATTTATGTCCCGCTTAAAAATCTCAACATGTATTACTCAATCTTTTGGTTAGATTAAGCACAACCCCAAGTATTGATGAAAGAGAACGGATAGCATCTAGTAGTCTATTAGTGGACACTGTCTAACAATGAGATTTCTGAGGAGAGAAAAAAACTACACAATAGTAAGCCATATAAAGCTCTTCAAATACTTCTTTATATAATCAGATTTCTTTTTCCTTCATTCCTTCACGTTCACAGTGGAACATAGGGCAACTTCAACCTAGAGGCTTGAAGTTTCTGTAGCAGTGGTGTTCATTTTTACAGGATGGGGTTGCTAACCTCATGCCCAACCTTTCCTCTGTACCAGCTTTTGTTTCTGGCTTAGCAAGGTAAAGGAGTGCGTCCATGGCCGGGGATCGAACCCCGGACCATGTGCATGGTCGGCGAGTGTCCTAACCACTGCGCCACCGACGCACAGATTTAATCTGTATTAATTAATAATGGATAAAAACAAGTAACTTTACACATGGAAGTAGGCTTTATCGTATGAAACTTTATTTTTAGTGAATATGATTATTAATTTGACTGAAACATACCGGCTAATTCATCATTCGGTTTCTTTTGTAAATCATCGAATTCTTGAGGATAATTCTCAAGCCAATTCCAAATAGCCTGCAAAATATTTGATTTTCGTTAATAATAATAATATATATATATATAATTATAAATTAAGTAATGTTTAAAGAAACATAAAATGAAATAAAAGCTTGCTACATGTTCACCGAAAAATGCTAAAAGAGTTGGAAGAACTACCAAATCAAGTTTCATGAAATACTTAGATTATGGCTTTTGTAGGGACTGCGATTAATCTCAATGTAGACTTCGTTATAAACCAACATAAAGCTAGAAAATCATTAAAAACCTGGAAGCACTGAACAGTCGTTTCGTCCTAGTTTGGGACTCTTCAGCAATGGCTGTTGGGATACATCATGACATGGTGAAGTGGACATTTATCGATGGCAACAGCTGGCAGATTAGCTGTATTACACGAATTCACAAAGTTAGAATTATTAGGTCAGTGAATCTCAAGCCAGTAGGCTGAATGGTCAACAAGTTGCCCTCGTAACCACAACGTCTGGGTTTCGATCGCTGGTATGACCCATGGGTGGTACACCGTTGAAGAGTCCAAATAGAAAAGCTTCTAGTCTTTCTGGGTTTTTCAGTGGAATTCTCTCTGACTGATGTTTATTCGTGACAAAATCCTCATTGAAGTTAATAATACCGTATCACTGAGAGTACTAAGTAACTTAGGGACCCTGGACAAATAGTAAACAATATGGGAAAAAATGTTTACTAATAATTTAGCAACCTCAATATTTGCATTAGGCAGATTTTTTCTACGGTTTTCAGAAGCTTCGCATAAGTGTGAAAGGCACTGCACATTATTTCTCTTGCTCTCTCATACTTCTATTGTTATACGGAATCTTAAAGCATATAGCTAAACTAACTTCTAGTAAGATTACTGACAAGTTTAATGTAGACTGTCAAATTATAATTTCACTATTGTTAAATTAAAGAAATCATTTTATGGATGTTCTTCCTTAACTGTATATTTATTGCCAGGAAGCATACACAATAATAAGTTTATCAGTACTTTATTTATTATTGTTGTTCCCTTGGGTTCCGAGCGGAACACATGGCTCCAACAGCACATCTCCACTTTGTCCTATTCTCTGCAGTCCTCTCCTCTTAAGCTGGCCCCACAATTGCCCCGCTTTACCTCGTCTAGTTCACTAGCTCTCTAGCTTTCTAACCGGTTCCAACCAAGCCTGGGGAAGGAGGGAGCAAGGCTTCCTGTGGCCGATTGCCTCCAACTATCTAATATCATCAAATCAATGTGCACCGTGATGGTGAGCTACCTAGAATGGTGTCCATGTTGCAAACCTGACTGATAGAATTCAGTCTGCACCAAAGAAAGGAACTAGACACGTCGCACTAGTTACTAATGATTCGACAGGGTCAGCTGATTTTCATTTTCAGATGTCTAATTCTTTCTGTCAGTCAACCTATGAGGAAAGTGCTTCCCAGTGAGGACAGTTATTACTGACATCAGTAAAATAATAAAACTATAAAACTTGGACGAGCATACTTCTTCATAATTCTCGTACTTATTTACACTTTCTCACTCTGGCGAAATGGCCGTTAACTAATTAAATGAAGTAATATCGGTGTAAGTGTGAAAACATCAGTATTTACGAAAAATAAAATGTTCAAATTTGATTAACACTCTAATTTATCCCTTTTTAACACAGAATATTCAATCAGCCAGATTACTAAACGTTTGGAATTTATGAACTACAACGTGGTTTTTGAAATATATTGATTTTTAATGAAGACGAAAGACCATTAGACAAGCAAATAAATTATTATTTATTTAAAATACAGAACCTAGCACAATATAGGCATCAAAAAGATGTGCCACACTAGTGTGGGGGTTAGGATACTGCCCCCACGCCCAGACCAAAGCAAGCGACCACCCCTGAACCTTCCATTTGAAGTCTCATCCGCAAAGCAGCGGAGCAGCGTCAGAAGCCACGTTCCCATGGTTTCCAGTAACCGATACAGGTTCATACTCGATCCATTTGGATTCTGGAGTACATGTACCACATAGTAACTGCTTTTAGTCTAACCGTCATCCAAACAACCTTTCTGGCATGGTAAAACCTGCAGGAACATAAGTCCCCACCAGTGTAGCTTGTTGTGTTGCTGCGGTATACAAGCCCGACAACCGCGTTAAGATAGCAGTTATCGTTCGGGACAAGCAAATAAAACTTGCAACTTATAAAGTCTAAAGCCACTGATATTAGAAAGTGTAGCTCAGTTTATCGACTAGTATGACGTTCCAGTATCAGTTGTCAGAGTGTCAGTGGTTAACAGGTAGAATGGCCATTCAGGTGGTCCGGTTTCCATTCCAGGCCCTAGCATTCTTAGACCTCACCTAGCAGGTAGTAAACCAAGAAAGAAGGGAAGGTTGGGCGTGAGCCTAGCATTCTCACACTGTTAAAACAACATTACCGCTTATGAAACTTAAAAAACTTAAACCCTATGCTCCACCGGTAAAGCAATTTAAAAAAAAGATTTACCGAAGCAATTTACTTATCCCCTTATATAATGCACCAACGTTTGTAATCATATCGCACTGTTTCTGGATTTTCAATAGACTCTTCATCAGTACGCCCCACACGGGGTTCAAACCCAGTAGGGTACAGCAGGTCAGGCGTGAGGACAAATGCCCGCCACGGATGACACTGGCTAGTGGTCGCGCTATGCCGTAGATTGGCAGAAGTTGGAATTCATGGACTGGCAATTGGGTCGGGTCCCAGTGGCTTAGCGGTCTACAAGTTCGTCTTGTAACCAGAAGGGTCTGGGTTCGAACCCCGTCTGATGTGTACCAATGAAGAGCCCCAAGGTAGGACGAAGCAGCTATCCAGTACTCCCAGGTTTTCCAATGGTTCTCTAACCGATGTCAGCTCATAATAAAATCCTGTAACCAATCAATCAAATCCCTACGAACCAATACTTGAGTATTTAATTTTTTATCGATGGATGCTACATACATTATGAAAGGATGGTAAAAAGTAATCTGGAATGGAGTTAGCGAACAGTTATGCAGTTAAACAGAATGATCAAATAGAGACAATAAAGGAAAATAGTTGGACTGTAGGAATGGATTCCTCCCTAATAACTTAAAATTTCCAGTGACATTTGTTGGACTTAAAACCGGCCTAGGGAGGTAAATGTGTGCGACGGTCAGGGGTAGGACCCCAGACCACATTTATAATGGGTGAGCATTCTACCGCTGTAGCACAGATGCACAAATATAATAAAGATAATAATAACGATAGTTATTATAATAATAATTATTATTATTATTACAAAGGACTGAAAAACAACAAATCAACTTACTCTTTCCAAATAAACTGCAAGATGTAACCAAGTAGATTTTTTCAATGATCTGAACCGATTACATATTTCTTTACATTGAGAAAATTAAGTTGATTTAATAATTTTGTTCACAAAAAGCAAATGACAACCTACCGACTATAAGACGGGATAATTTACGTATATCTAAATTTAAGTGTTGAATCAACTCCAGCTCATTAGCTTGATCAACATTCGATTCATCTTGGGCAGCCAAAGCTAAACTATTGTAGAATATAGAAAATATCAATATAGTATTAGTATGAAATATTGTATAGTATATCATACTAGTCAGCAATCAATAATAATAATAAGCCCTATCTTATTCACAGTAATTTAGCTAGTTCAAGCAAGATAACATGAAGTTATTTTGGTGAATGATGAGTAGCAGTGGAATCCAGGATGCGTATTTCGTCCTATATGGTGGGACTAGCCAGCTAGAAGCATTCCCTAATGATTAATGGTGTTCCCAACTGAGACTCGAACCCACAGCTCATTGTTTCAAAGGCTAAAGCGTTATCCACTAGACCATTTGGGCCAGTGAGGATACCATCACTTGCTGGGGAATGCAGGTACATCCATCCACTAGCTGACAAGTTCCAGTTATGACGAAATGCGCATCCTGAATTCCCCTGCCTAACGACTATTCACCAAATTATAACATGAACAAAATGTAAGTATCTCATTGACCGGGTACACTTTATATTAATTAGTATATTGTATACAAATTAATGCTCATTAGACATATGACTGCTAAGCATGCTTAATGTAATAGCGAAGGCGATAGGTATTAAAAGCCATAATCAAGACACGGAGAGATGTAGAACTTTTTATAGAAATGTACATTTTCAGTTTGTGATTGTGAAATTAACAGATACAGAGTATGACACTAAACGCAGTCTTGAAAATGTTTAGAATTCCTAATAAGATAAAGAGTGAACGATTTGGGGGCAGTGTCACCTAGATCCAACATTCATTAGATCTTGACACCAGTTGACCTCAACTTTGGTTATGACTTTTAATAGCATGATAATAATAACTGATACATACAATTTGTATCAGCCTCGAAAGGTGTCCGCACTTCTTATTTCAAAGTCATGTGGTTAGAGAAACATGTTCATTGGCTTGAATAACATTAGCTTGGGTCATTTTGAACAGCCAAAGCTGAACGTTTGTTAACCACACAAATGAATACAATGTTTAATATGAAATATTGTATAATGTATCATATTGTTATTAGATGGTTAAAGGCAATTGGCAAGAAGGCTTAGACCTTAGTTTCATGCATGTCGTCACACGTCAGCAAGACGTATCTGCAAAAACTTGGAGGATTTCTATTCCCCTTTGAGAACTAGACCCAGTTTTCAATCAAAAGTATCTATCTTATACAGTCCTACAGGAAGTCAGCCGCGAGTCCAAATAACTCCATGGTAAAGTCTCTGACTGCAGCACTTGGTGACACGGGTTGGAATCTCAGGAAGGATGTGACTTCCTTCAAGACTGCGTATACGTCTTGATGACGATTGCCAAAGAGCACGGAACCTAGGTCTAAAGCTCTTTGAAGACTGCCTCCAACCGTCTAATAACAACAATTCACAGTGCACCACATGTGGCGACCCACCTAGCTTGGTGACCACATTGCAAACTTAACTGATAGACTTCAGTCTGCATTAAACAAAGGACTAGACGCATGAAACCAGTTACTCACTGCCTATTTTTCAATCAAATGTATCACATTAGTCATTAAGATAAGTCCTATTTTATTCACTTGGAAAATGAAACAAAGTATGGTGACTCGATTCTTCTCAATTCTGAGTTAATCAGTCTCGTTTTTAGACAGAATCTAATTATTTAAATGTTCTCAGTTGCAATTAGATTAATTGGATGAACTGAACTTTTCTCAGAATTAAAGCTAAAGCTGTCAGGATTTTTGTTCCGTAAGGACGATTAAAGTCAGTTAAATGCAGACAGAGCCAAGAGGGCACGGATGAAAAAAAAAAACATATGCATGAAGTGTCAAACAGCAGTAATGTTTTCAATATTGAATGAACAATGAAATATTACATCTGTTATTGGTGCATATGAATACATATATATGTGTAAAACTTCAGCACTATAGTAGTATGTAATCCCATGTGGATTTGTTTATTAGATATATCATCACACAGTTATGAAACAGTATTGCTGTTTACTGGATGACACAATTTCAAACACAGTCACTCATAACCACACAACTTTGAAACTTTCGTTTTTTTTATTCCTTCACGTTCACTTCAAGCTGGAGGCTTGAAGTTTCTGTGGCATTGGTGATTATTTTTACAGGATGGGGTTGCTAGCCTCATACCCAACCTTTCCTCTTTACCAGCTTTATTTCTGGCGTCGGTGGCCGGGGATCGAAACCCGGACCATGTGCATGGTCGGCGAGCGTCCTAACCGCTGCGCCACCGACGCACATTTCGTTTTATTAGTGTTATGTACTCGTCGCCAATAGGTTATGGTGTCGTTGCCGATATTATGGTGTGTGACCGAGTGTAAATATACGCTAATGAGATATAACGGACGATAACGTACAGACTGGTACTGCTGAGTACTTCATTTGTCCTGACGCGAAGGAGGAAAATCAGAAGACCACCACGTTCACGACGATACGTGTATTTTCCAACAAGGAAAATCAACTGTCACACAAGAGTGTGAGTGGAAAAGTATTAAAGAGCACGAAAGGTGTGAAAGTGTGTGTCAACTGTACAATACAAGAGTATAAATGAAAATGACTAACATACATGAACCAATTGATATCACAATTGATATGATTATGATTACTAAATTTTGTTCGAAACGTCATCCAGTAAATAATACTGTTCTCACTGTGTGATACATCTAATAAACAAACTAATATGGAATTACTTACTACCACAGTGCCCAAGTTTTAAACATACATTAATATGACTTATGGTCTTCCTGTAAGAAGACTTATCAACAAAGATAGACAGTAGTTTCTTTTACCAGCATTGGATTCTGATTGGTTGTAATGTCATGTGATAAAAGGTCATACATTGTTTATTTAGTTAATGGACAGACGAAACATATTGTGAGTTATAATGGAATAACGATCAATATACATATAGCAAACATATCAGACTGTCAAAACAAAGCAGACATCATGTGACTACATATCAATTAGTTATCCTTATTCTCTCCTGTTCGTAGTAGGGTTATTAGAATTTTCCATATGTCCGGGATAGGTGTTGAATCATTTCTGTTGTACGTATTTTCAGTTGATTCGATACAAAAAAGCCTCCGTTATCAGTCTCTACTTCGACCCTGTTATATTAGATTTTGGAACTGTCATCCTATCCGATCCTATTGTATGGTTGTGTCATTGCATGTAGTGTTACAGTTGAACTATTCTGTAGATTTTCTGTCTTATTTGGGTCAAATAACCTAGATTTTGTTAGGTTTTTGTGCTCCACTAGTCTGGCTGATCCCGTTCTACTACTTTAACCTATGTATATCACCTGACAATCATTACAGACAGGGTATTAGATAAACTAAATTGTTTTGTTTAACTAACTCCACAGGATCCTTTAACCGACAAAGCATTTTTTTCTGATTGAGTTTGTGGGTTTGAATGCCACAGCCACTTTTATTCCTGCATATGTATCTATGTCCATGAATACATAACAATCCCAAATATTTTGATCAGTTATTTTAGTTATTTCACTGGAAATGAAGTTGCTGAACACAGAAGTAATTCGAATATAACTGCAAAAGCATGATATACAGCAGCTATGAAAAGTGTTGAACACTTTTCAATCATCAGACAAACTTTCGGATGCAATTTAATCTGGATATAACGTTTCATTTGTTCACATTTCTAACCGTTTCGACATAAATGATCAATTTATGGTTTCTAAATTTCATGCAGGGTGAACATAGACAAGACGGAGGTTATGAAAATAACCAACCACCAGCAACAACAACAGCAGCAACATCCCGCGCCAATCACCATCAACGAGAGGGATTTGAAAGAGGTTACTTCATTCACTTATTTAGGGTGCATTGTCTCAACTACAGGCGGAACGGAAGAGGATGTCAAATCGAGAATCCAGAAGGCGAGAAACACATTCATCAACCTGAAACCAATCTGGGAACCTTCGTCACTCAACATCAACAACAAAATTCGGATTTTCAATACAAACGTCAAGTCAGTCAGTTCTTCTATACGAATCAGAAACTTGGCCAGTGTGTCACAAAGAATATTTCCAACAGGTTGCAGACCTTTATCGACAACTTTCTTCGCTCTACACTGAAGACCAGATGGCCGGAAAAAATCACCAACAGGAAACTATGGGAACAAACAAACCAAGAACTAATCGCCCAATAAATATGCAGGAGAAAGTGGAGATGGACTCGACACTCGCTGAGGAGGCCGCCGGGTGACATCGCGTGTCAGGCCAATGCTCGAGTGGAACCCGAAAGGGAAGCGGCGAGTGGGACGTCCAAGGGTGACATAGAGGAGATCGTGTGAAGAGGACTTGAAACAGTATGGACTAACATGGATGCAGGTGAGAAAGTACAGCAGAAGACAGAAAAAAGTGGAGACGTGCAGTTGAAGCCCATTGTTCCACTAGGAACCCAAAGGATTAATAATAATAATAAATTTCATGCAGAATGAATTTATAACTTTAAGAAGTCTACTTAAAACTGAACTCTAACACACCTGAATTACTCTGAAAGCTTATGGTCAGATTTTACGCCAGGTTCCGCACAGTCATGTAGTCATTTAATTTATCAATAATAAAAACATAAATATTAATATGTATGTATATATGTGCATATTTCTTCGCTGTTTATAATCTCAATTCATATCCTACCAATATACCGACAATAAATCTCATAAAATTCGTAACCAAACCTCATATTATTACTTATTTCCAATTCAATTTAGATTTTCCTGTTGACTGATTGAACTGAAATGTTCGGACGAAATGCTCATTCTGGATTCCACTGCTACTCATCATTCACCAAGTTGCTTCAAGTTAATCTTCAGCTATCGTCGCAGTTTTGATGTAGTTGTGATCTCTGAGCTAGCTGGATGGATTATCTGCGAAGCTTTCATTGCCCCCTACTAGGCAACATCTTCAGCGCATACTTCAATTCGAATTGAAGTGAGCTTTTAGATTTCTCCACGAGTTTATTAGTCATCTCTCCTGGTTATCTTGAACGTGATTGGTTGTATTTGTGTGTTTTCACACCCTATAGGCAGCTACTTGTATTGGTATTGGTGTTGATTGTTTCCTTGACCTGAAGTTTGACCATTTGTGTGTGAGATTTCCTACTTATCGATTGGTAAATTTTGTCTATGTTAATGTGTCTATTGATTGACGATTCACTGGAATACCAGGCTTCTAAAAATTATCTGACATCCTCGGTGTTTCTTCGGTCTAATATTTGAACGCTGTCCCAGTCGAAATGATGTCCATGCTTGTCTGTATGCAGCAATATGAGGGTGCGGACATGACATCCACTTCAATGAATTGAAGTATGCGCTGAAGATATTGAATAGTAGGGCGATGAAAGCCTAGCAAATAAACCATCCAGGTCAGAGAACACAACAACTACCTAGTCATTGCCTTCCTCGACGGGCAATGTTAGCTGACATAGGGTCAGGCGGGAATAGAGCTAACGGCGGTCAAACCGAAACATGGCACCAGTTAGTCTAGGCCACGTAGGAAAGTGTAAACTTCCTGGTTGGGGTCCTCGGGACGGTAAAACTAATGGTTGGAAACAATTGGTGACATGGCTCAAAATCCTCGTTCTCAATGCATAGCGCAGATGCATCCACTCCTTGTGACTTATAACATCCAATGAAACTATAATGTTCTTCGTTGTTACTATTCCTTTGTCTCACATCTCTGTTTACTGTGTATATTATGCATTTCTCCTACTTTCTTCTCTTGCTTTGAGTGCTACATGGAGTGTGGCGACTTGAACTGCCACACATATGTGCAAAGTTCTATGTCGAAAACAGACAGACTACATCAAAAACCATTTCGCTTTGTCCTGGTTTCCACTGCTAGTCACCATCTAATAATTTACTTCAAGTTTAATTAAGTTTAAACTGTTTATGTGTAATGGTCTAATAATAATAAAGGTTTGATCTGTGTAAACGTCCACTACATTTGTACTGTCAATGCAACGCTGTCTATCGATTAGATTATGAAGAATAAGGTTGACCAATGTTTATAAAAACTTGGATTCCTGCAAAACTGCGCAAATTTTATTAGCTCGCCTTATTTTTTTCAACTTCCTAATTTTTCTTAGTTGTTGTATGCATGTGTAAATTTTGTTGAACAAAAATAAAATGCGAAATGAGATGAAAGGTGAAAATTTTTACTCTATAAACAATGACATTTCGAAATTTTCAGATAAATCCTTTTTTGTATATGCCTGTGTGTGTGTGGATAGTTAGCGGTGTTACTGACACAAGAATTCATGATTTATTAATAATCCACTGATCAGTCAGTCGTTCATTCCTTTGTGAAACAACACATGAATGTCTAAGTTCATTTCTCCTTAGAATACACTACTGCATCGGGTACTACTGACAGGATTTTGTAGGCAGTGTATGGTGTGTGTGTGTGTGCGATGCCTTCTGCAAGAATATTCACTACCGTAACTATGGATGGAATAGTGAAGAGGAGAAATGAAAGATTCTGTGAAACAATATAGAAAACATGAAAGACAAACGAAGCACAATACAGAGAATATGTACAACTGGAGGATTTTAGTGTAAGCTTCCTGTAGTTTGCCCTATCTGCTCATCAATTTGCCAACAAAACATGACTGCTATCAAAAAGTACCGTGTTCTGATATTACGTTGCCTGGTAACTTTTTGACACATCGCAAAGTCTGTAGTATAAGAGCAATTCATATATCAAATAGAATGGTTATATTGTAAATTTTTGTGCGTCGGTGGCACAGCGGTTAGGACGCTCACCGACCATGCAGGTGGTCCGGGGTTCGATCCCCGGCCACAGACGCACTCCTTTACCTTGCTAAGCTAGAAATAAAAGCTGGTAAAGAGGAAAGGTTGGGCATGAGGCTAGCAACCCCATCCTGTAAAATTAAACACTGCTACAGAAACTTCAAGCCACTAGCTTGAGGCCCTATGTTCCACTGGGAACGTGAAGGAAAAAAATTGTAAATTTTAGGCACTGACTGAATAAATTCAGTAAGTCTATTCTCATCTATTTAAACAGACTAGACGAACTTAAGAAATGAATGTAATTTTGTAGAGAAAACAAAACCTTTCTAAATATCTATTACAGTTCCTTTATAATCTGTTTATAGAAGTATACAAAATATTATTATAATTTTTTATTTCCTTTACGTTTCAAATAGAATGTAGGGCTTCGAGCTACAGCTTTGAAGTTTCGGTAGCATTGGTTTTATTTTTAAGGGGTGGGGTTGCTAGCCTCGCTACCAACCTTCCCCCTTTACCGCCATTACTACCGCCATAACGGGGTTCAGGATTGCGTCGGCCGGGGATCGAACGGCAGACGACGTTTGTAGTTGGCGACCGTGATACCGCTGAACCACCGAAGTAGACAAATAGGTTAAATTTAAGTCCCTTTGCTTTAAGATACCACGAAGTCTCTAGGCACAACTGAAACCTGGATGAAAATAAAATTGATTGTATTCCGTAAGAGAAAGTTTATAAGTTTTAAAAGAAAACTCAGCGAAGTTTTTGAAATGAATACGGGATTAAGACAAGACTGACTATTATCACCGACGATGATATTCTTAATTGTGGTGGACCGGATTGTGTGTCAGACTGTGGGGAGCGAGAAGACAGGAATACATTGGACCGATAAGAAAACTCTAGAAGATCTGGATCTGATTTATGTCTAATGTCATACAAACTCGAAGGCCTGCAGACGAAAACCAACTGACGAGCAGAAGAAGCAGCAAAGACATGACTCCGAGTGAACATAGAGAAGAGAGAAGTGATGAAGATACACACCAACAACAGCAATAACAACAAGCACCAATCAATATCAACTGGAGAAATTTGAAAGAGGTTACTTCCTTTGCTTATCTAGGAAGCAGCGTTTCAGCTGAAGGCACAGACAGAGGTGAAGATATCAAAGCTGGAATCGGAATAAACAAGACAGACCTTCATCACTCTGAAGTCAGTTTGAAAATCTTCTGCACTAACTCAGAATAAAGAACAAGATTAAGATTTTCAACACCAATGTCAAGTCACGTTTTCTGTATTAGTTAGAAACTTGGCGCTGGCGTCACAAAAAGCATTTTCAGCAGGCTACCTCAGACTTTTATCACCAGATACCTTCGCTGGCTCCATATTGAAGATCAGATGGCTAGAAAGAAAGAATTAGCTACAAAAAGCCGTGGAAACGAACCAATCAGAAACCTATTGCTCAAGAAATACGCCAAAGAAAATGGAAGAGACAGTCGAATGACATCACACGCCAAGCCATTGTTCGAGTAGGACTCGGAATGGAAGACAATGATTTGGGTGTTAGTTTGAGGAGGGTAAGATGGAGGAGACTGTGTCAGGAGGAGATGAGGGACTATAGGTAGTCGCTGAGCCAGCTAAGGAGGACTTAAGAGAAGAGGGTGAAATGGAGATGTGCTGTTGAAGCCCTATGATCCACTCGGAATCCAAGAGAATAATAATTAAAATCTAAAGCTGAAATTTGTATATAGTGTAAAACACTAGCAAGAATTATCAACTGTCTAACAACCCTGTAGTCAAGAATTTGAGCTGTATGATTGTAATAAAGCAGGATGGAAATACTGCTATCAGATAAAGTAGTTTAACTCTAAATTTCTAAAATAATTATTCGTCTCCATTAAAGATAGCATTATCACTATGATTAAGTGTGGTCAGTTAAGAATGATATTTTTCATTTAAATTAAATTTATAGTAAAATAAGTAATTATGAAATTATTTGAGTAAAAATATCTTAAAAATAGATTCAAACCAGGATAAAATTATTTAAAATAATCCCAGCGTGTTTGGGAAATCAAATCAAGATTTTCCTAAACGCCTCGCCGTGTAAACGACAACCTCTTCAGACGAATTACCAGGATGTTATTAACCCTCAAAATAGATATTTAAAAAAACCTCATAAATTAAATTGGGATTTTTTATAGGTAATTCCATAATGCTGCAGTCTGACACTGGGCTCAAATCATTCGAGCAACTTAGCAACATCTATGGTCTGCATATTTAGGGCTATATCAGTTCATAAAAAACATTAAAAGGGACAAATAATACTTAGTGACTCGATAAATAACACAGACGCTAATTCAATGAAGACAGAAACTCGACATGACTGACTGACTGCTTTCAATAGTGAACTTTGCACAGATGTACAGCAGTTCCATTCGTCACTCTCCCTCCACTTATCACACAAAGCAAGAGAAGAGAGTAAAGAGAGATTCAAAATAGAGACAGTAAACAGAGATAGGAGGAAAAAATATTAATATCGAAGGACAATACAATTTTATTGGATATGATAAATCACAAGGAGTGAATACATCTACGCCAGCCATTGAGAACGATTGTGAGCCATATCACAAATTGTCTCCAGCATTCGTTGGCTGTCACCCTCCCGAAGACCCCAACCAGTCAGAAAGTCTACACCACCATACGTGGCTAGCTGGCTGGCTTAAACTAACTGTTGTGGATTCCACTGACTGATGAAGCCATGTCTCGGTTTGACCACCACTACCTCTTTTCTAACCTGATCCTATGTCAACTAACATTTCCCGTCGGTCGAGGAAGGCGATGGCTAGGCAGTCATGCATAACTCATGTCCTAACCATCTCAATCAATGTAACTTCACAACATCATAGATGGATCTTCCCACCTTACCAAGCGCTCGACGACTAACCTCAATATGTACTCACCCTATTATACTATCTAACATGGGAGATACAACTCAGACACCTATGATCAAAGACAGCTAGCTGGACTTTTCATGTCCTCCAATTTCAATGACTTTGTCTTACAGTCTTATTGGTGGATGGTGAAGACTGAAACTCAACACTGGGACTCCCTATTGTCAAAATAGCTGAGATGAAGAAAGGAGATTCAATGTCATTTGACTTCCTATGTTTTCGTATGGAAGTTCGTATAAATTTATACACCTTTTGTTGGAAATCTTGTTGTCACACAGTTGTTTGTCTTCATAGTTTCTAAGAATGTGTGCAAACAGCAGTGATACAAATGTGGATTTTTTTTATTCGAGTTTCACTATCACTACTCACTGTAAGCTTCACACATAAGAAGCATACTCTCTACAATTTGGAAAGATATGTGCCCAAAATCTGGCATTCTGAGTTATTAATTTTTGATTACCTTCACTTGATCTATTTTAATCTGTTTCTAAGATTTGTATTACTCCTTAAAAACACAATGAATGTGCATTTTTTCTTCAATAAATCATATTACCGATAAGTAGATGGAATAGCTATGGATTCACCATTAGGCCCAATATTAGCTGACTTCTTCCTCGCAAAACTTGAAAACGGGAGATTGAAAGACATCATCAAAGAGTTGGATATGTATTACTCTTATGTCGATGACACATTTATCTTAGTTGATGGGAATGTAAACATAGAAGAATTGTTGATGAAATTCAACAAAGTTCACCCTTCGCTTACTTTTACTTGTGAAGAGGAGCAGCATAATAAGCTACATTTTCTGGATGTCTTACTAAGTAGGCGAGAAGATGGGTCACTTTGGAGAAGCATGTATAGAAAAAGCACATTCACAGGGCAATACACACACTTCCTTAGTTACGTGCCCATTAAATATAAAAGAAATGTTGTTAAATGTCTTACGAGCAGAGCAAGAAAGATATGTACGGATAACTTCTTACAAAAGGAATTTGAATATATTCATGATTCATTGACGGAGATGGGCTATCCGCGTAGTTTCATAAAGAAACATATGAAAACATTGGAGAGAAAACCTGAGACTATGATTGCACGTAAAAACCTCTATTTGTTAAGTTACAATTTAATGGTGACTTGCCAAGTGAGATTTTATTCCAGGAGTTTTGCCACATCTATGTGCATTTATCAATTCAACTGCACCTGCTGTTGTGGTGAGAGCAAGCTGCTAGCCAATTGATAGACATTGATCTACGCTGATTGGTAGAAATTAATCTAGGCTGATTCAACAACCAATCACAGCTGACCTAAACGTGGACAAATATGATTCGCAGACAAGTGGCTCGCATTTCCGAAAAATATCGAAAACGAGAAAGCAGAAGACTGCGTTTGTTTGCAAACAACCAATCAGAAGACCGCCTTCTTTCTGCGGGCAGAAGCCTATTAATGTACGTAAAATACATATAAATACCTGTTGGTTTTCGTAATAAAACTGATCTGTTGCCAGCCTTGTCTTCTGTTGTTACATTTGGTGTCGCTGCCTCCGGAAAAATGAAGATCCCGTGGCCAGCTGCGTTTGAGGAGGGAGACATACGGAGCTTCCTACGTGATTTCGAAGCCGTAGCTGAGCTGGTGGGTGTCAAGGAGCAGGCGGCGAAGGCAGTTGTTCTGGGGACGCTGTTGAGAGGCCGAGCGAAGGCGGCATATGACAGCGTAGACCGGTCAAACGGCACAGTGTCTTGGAAGAGATTGGTTGAAAATTTGGTGTCGGAGTTCGACAGCGCAACAGACAGACAGCTAGCGATGCAGCAGTTCCGATCAACGAGGCTGGGACCTGATGGAGACCCGTTAGTATTGGCGGTGAAATTGACGAATTTACTTCGACGGGCGCTTCCCACGTTGGATAAAGAATCAGAAGAGCAGTTACTATCTTCCCAATTCATCGAGAGTGTACCAGACCACATTTCTCAGCAGTTAAAACTGGTTAACGCAACGCAACCGATGGATATTAGTGAGCTAGCGAAGGTGACCAGACAGCTGCTGAGCACGACCGTAGCCGCTATAGAGCAGCCGAAACCAAATGAATATGAGCAGCAAATTGAAGCATTGCAGCGGGAAGTGGCGGCGTTAAAGTTGGGTAATAGAAAAAACCGATGTTTTGAATGCGGCAAACCAGGACACTGGAGAAGAGACTGCTCAGAAAGACAGAAAAGGAAAAATTTCAGACGGTATAATGCTTGTTCTTTCTTTCGTATGAACCTAGACTTAGTGGGGGCGATTGAGAAAGGGGCTATGTATTCGAAGTTGCGAGTAAATGATCGAGAAGTAGTATGCTTAGTAGATACAGGAGCGGCCGTGTCGTTGATAGATAAGAATTTATGTAAGAGCGTTAGTCCGTGTTCGTTGACAGTACAAACAGTAGGCGGGCATGTGTTGCGTATAACGGGTAGGTCGAACTGTACGATTGTTGTTGGAGGGTGCGAGGTGACGTTTCCTTTCATTGTTGTGCCCGAACTACAGCGAACGATATTAGGAGCGGATTTTCTGCGGGAGATTGGTGCAATAATTGACACGCAAGCGAAAGTGGTGGTCACGAAATACGGGCGTATCAAAATGTATGAGACCAGCGAGATAGCAGCGGTGAACCTGTCGACGGTATACAACATGACAGATTTAATTAAGAAATACGATCATTTGTTCACTGGAGATGGCGATCCATACGGTTATTGCGACAAGGTGAATCATGAAATTCCGTTAACTAATCCAGAAGTAATGTCATTTACATCGCGAAGAATACCATGTCATCTGGAAGGCGAAGTGAAGCGACAAGTGCAAGAGATGTGAAAAGACGATATTATTGAAGAAGCTGATAGCCCGTACAACTCTCCAGTGTTGTTAGTAAAGAAAGCGAATGGGAAGTATAGATTCTGTGTTGACTTTCGACAATTAAACAGTATGACAGAGTTAAAACCGTGTGCCATGCTAACAGTGGTGGAAACTTTAGATCGCCTACAAGGCGCGAATGTGTTTTCCGTTTTCGATCTTCGCTCAGGGTACTGGCAGATACCGATAAAACCAGGTGATAGAGATAAGACGGCATTCAGCGTGGGCCAGACACAATATCGATTTAAACGCATGCCGTTTGGACTAGCAGGTGCACCGTTTACCTTCAGAAGACTGATGACGCTATTACTTAGGAACTTGAAAAACGTGGAAGTGTATGGTGATGACCTCGTGATATACAGTCAAAACGAAAACGATCATGTGAAGCATGTAGAAGCCGTGCTGCGACGCATCGAAGAGTTTGGACTGCGCATTAACAAAACCAAGTCCCAGATAGCCAGAAAGAATGTTACTCTGTTAGGACATAAAGTAGGAAATGGTGAGATTAAACCACTACCGGAGAAGATTTTGACGATTAAAACAATTCCAGCCCCGAATTCAAAGAGGAAATTGAGGCAATTCTTGGGTAGAGCGGCGTTTTATAGTCGATTCGTGAAGAACTTCAATGAGATAGCAGCCCCTCTATACAGGCTACTAGGTGAGCCGAAGTTTGTTTGGTCGGAAGAATCGCAGAGGACATTTGACAGAATTAAACACCTATTCGACCACCAACAAATGACGCTAAAACTACCTGTACCTGGAAGACAGTTTACAGTGTGCACAGATGCCAGTGACTACGCCATAGGTGCGGTCCTAAGACAAGGTGATGGAATCGTTGAGTATGCCAGTCGGGTTTTAACACTCACAGAGAGAAAGTATTCAACGATAGAGAAAGAATGTTTAGCAATGGTATGGGCAGTCGACAAATGGCGACCTTATTTACTCGGCCGGCGGTTCCACATCGAAACTGATCATAAGCCGCTACAATTTTTGAAGACAGCGAGAGACCCACGGGGGAAATTGTCACGGTGGATGTTGCGTCTTCAGGAGTACGATTTTACGATCTCACACGTTCCTGGAAGTGAAAATGTCTTGGCAGATTTGTTATCGAAACCAGAAGACGAGCCTGAGTTGCCCGAGGTCGCTTACGGAGTGCATGCTATAGAACAAGACCCACTAAAACTTGCACGCAAGCAAAGGTTGGATGATACGCTGAATACAGTGATACAGGTGATAACCAACGGGATAGAAGTAGATCAAGCTACGGCGAGTAAGGAGCTAACCACACTACTCAGACAGAGAGATCGACTAAGAGTGAATGCCTACGGGACTCTGACCTGGCGAGAGAACGACGGAAGCTGGCTGGCTATCATACCTCAGTCCTCGCGCCACGACATGATAGAAGAATGTCACCAGCTAGCACATACAGGCGTGGCCAGAACAACTGACCTCCTAAGACAAAGCATGTACTGGCCAGGTATGAGAGAAGACGTAGCAAGATACGTACTTGGATGTCCACGGTGCCAGCTAGTGAAAGGCGACCGGTGCATACGACCACCGCTTCAGTCGATTCCAGTTACGGCGATAGGTGACTTGTGGCCCGTAGATGTCATGGGTCCATTTCCTCAGACATCTAATGGTAATCAGTACCTCCTGGTGATGACGGAACACGCGACACGATGGGTAGACGCCGTAGCGATCCCAGATCAACGTGCAAAGACCGTGACAGACTCAGCAGTTAAACACATCGTTGCAGACCACGGCGTACCAAAGATGATACTGACAGACCAAGGTCCCTGTTTCGAGAGTGAAGAATTTACTTCCCGTTTGCAACAGCTGGGCATCAAGAGGATCAGAACGACCCCATATCATCCACAGACGAATGGCCTAACGGAGAGAAACAACCGTACACTGAAGGAGTGGCTGGCCTCGAAGGGCGGTAACTGGGAAACGGAGCTTCCACTGATTTTACTGACGCATCGTCCGGAACAGGCCGGATTCAGGAGGAACAAGTCATGCATTGACCAAATCGCCACCCTACGGATTATCATTGAACAAAGTTTGGAATGGCAGTCACCTCTCTATCTCAACTTCATCGATTTTGAGAAAGCCTTCGACAGCGTCGATCGAGAGGTGATTTGGCAACTACTTCGCTACTACGGGCTGCCGCCGACAATTATACGTCTCATCCAACAGCTGTATGACAACGCTGCATGCCAAGTAATCCACAACGGGAGGCTCACGGAATCCTTCGAAGTAAGGACGGGAGTGAGACAAGGCTGTCTACTGTCACCAATGATCTTCCTGATTGCAGTTGATTGGATAATGCGGCAGACAACGGCAACCAACGAGGGAACAGGCATAAAATGGACCGACACAAAAGCCTTGGAGGATTTGGATTTCGCCGATGATATATGTCTGATTTCCCACAAACTGGAAGATATGCAAGCGAAAAGCAACAAATTGGCAGAAGAAGCAGCAAAGATAGGACTTCAAGTGAACATAGACAAAACAGAGGTAATGAAGATTCCTGGCCAACATCAACAGCAACAACCGACAACAATCAGCATAAATGGGAGGAA
This sequence comes from Trichobilharzia szidati, assembly GCA_944472155.2. Lineage (NCBI taxonomy): Eukaryota > Metazoa > Platyhelminthes > Trematoda > Strigeidida > Schistosomatidae > Trichobilharzia > Trichobilharzia szidati. The sequence goes on along the minus strand of OX235272.1, from coordinate 46,448,435 downwards.
CCTGAAGGAAACAACTTCTTTCACCTACCTGGGAAGCATCGTCTCAACTACAGGAGGAACTGACGAGGATATCAAAGCCAGAATCGGAAAAGCAAGACAAGTTTTCATTTCTCTCAAGTCTATGTGGAGGTCAACAGCATTCAGCGTCAAAAATAAGATCCGTATTTTCAACTCCAATGTGAAGTCAGTACTACTATACGGATCAGAGACTTGGCGTGTCACAAAGAGCAGCTCAAACAAGCTACAGACCTTCATTAACAAATGCCTCCGCTCAATACTCAAGATCAAATGGCCGGAGAGGATCAGCAACAAAGATCTCTGGGAGCGAACCAGCACAGCAGGAACCGATCGTGAAACAAATAGGCAGGAAGAAATGGAGATGGATTGGACACACTCTGAGGAAACCAGCAAGTGACATCACTAGACAAGCCCTCGAGTGGAACCCGAAAGGGAAGCGACGAGTTGGTCGTCCAAGGGTGACCTGGAGGAGATCATGTGAAGAGGAATTGAAAGCGTGTGGGCAGACTTGGAGCCAGGTGAAAACTACAGCAGAGAACCGAACGCAATGGAGACGCATGGCTGAAGCCCTATGTTCCTCTAGGAATTAAAGGAAATAATAATAATAATAAATCGGGCTACCACTCAGGAAACAACGAAGAAGTCACCCTTTCAACTGATGTATGGTAGAAAACCACGATTACCGATACACAACGAGACCTGGCCCCTTCACCAAAAGTGGAGTACGACGAAATTAAAAGCAGAGCGGAAAGAGGCCGTCAAGAACGTAATGCAGAAGCAGCGGAGTGATGTCGCGAAGTCTCAGATGAAAGAAAAGACGCGGTGCATCACCTTTGCAGTCGGGGACCAGGTGAAGTGTAGGGACAGGAGATATACAGTTGGAGGCGGGCCAGGTTCACGGAAACTCCTGCCAAAGTGGGAAGGACCATACACAATCACAAAAAGACGGGGTCAAGTATATACCGTCCGAAGAGGTGACAAACAGAAACGAGTTAATGCCAGTCAGCTCCAACGATGGGTACAGTGGGACAAGCCGATCAGCAACAATCCTCAACTAGAGGATGTAGCACCAAGAAGGTCGGAACGCCTGCGTACGAAGCTATTTGACGGGGGGACGAGTGTGGTGAGAGCAAGCTGCTAGCCAATTGATAGACATTGATCTACGCTGATTGGTAGAAATTAATCTAGGCTGATTCAACAACCAATCACAGCTGACCTAAACGTGGACAAATATGATTCGCAGACAAGTGGCTCGCATTTCCGAAAAATATCGAAAACGAGAAAGCAGAAGACTGCGTTTGTTTGCAAACAACCAATCAGAAGACCGCCTTCTTTCTGCGGGCAGAAGCCTATTAATGTACGTAAGATACATATAAATACCTGTTGGTTTTCGTAATAAAACTGATCTGTTGCCAGCCTTGTCTTCTGTTGTTACACTGTGACAGTTATGTTGGGTACACTACTACTAGACAGCTTAGCCAACGTGTCACTACTGAACATCTCCCATGGTGGTGGTTTGGCAAAGGACAGACAAAAACGATCCGTAGCTCAATTTTGTCGCATTTAATTGATAGTGGTCATGTAGTGGAGAAAACGAGAGCTTTCAAAGTAATTCATCGTATCCCACCGAATCTTTCCAATAGACTTCGTATTCGTGCTAGTCTTATGCCCAACCTTCCCGCTTTATCGGGTTTACTACCAACTACTAAGTGAGGTTCAACAGTGCGTCGACCAAGGATTGAATCCCAGACCACGTATAATCCTCAATGAAATAGATATATTCATATATTTTTTTGATAAATAAAATGAATACATCACTGTGAAGAAGTTGGCATAAAATCTCTGATTGTAGACTTTCAAAGTGATCGTGTTTGTAGAGTTTTCAGTTTTTGTAGATTTCATTTCGCGTGAAACCATACTATACTTACATTGTAATTTTTTTGGAAGTGAAGCTGAAACATTCAAACCTATTAAGACATTTTATAAGAAGGGAATAATCGGATGGATAATAATAATAAGCTCTACTGAATACTCTTATGATGATATAAACTACTTGCTAATCGATATGAGTAGTTGGACACCATTCACATCAACCAATAATGTTTTTGCTGACCAGACCAGAGTGGTGGTGATCTAAACACCGTACGGCCATTTCTTCTATTTGTGGCCGTGCTCATCAGCGGTATAGCCGGTTTGACTCAACTCAGAGTTCTGAATCAATCCAAACTACTCAAATTCTAGCTAGCTACTAGAACGAAATGGTAATAATAATAATAACACATGGAATCAGATATGCAATTTTTAATTTACACAGTTGATAGAGAATACTTTCAACTTCTAATAAATACAATTGCAGTAGACTGGATAATGCGACAAACAGCGGGCAATGAGGAAACAGGCATAAAATGGACTCACACAAAAAACTTGGAGGATCTGGACTTCACCGATGATATATGTCTGATTTCCCACAAACTGGAAGATATGCAAGCGAAAAGCAACAAGTTGGCAGAAGAAGCATCAAAGATAGGACTTCAGGTGAACATAGAGAAAACAGAGGTGATGAAGATTCCTGGCCAACACCACCAACAGCAAAAACAACAACAGACAACAATCAGCATAAATGGAAGGAACCTGAAAGAAACAACCTCTTTTACCTACCTGGGAAGCATCGTTTCAACTACAGGAGGAACTGACGAGGATATCAAAGCAAGAATCGGAAAAGCAAGACAAGCTTTCACTACTCTCAAGTCTGTGTGGAGGTCAACAACACTCAGCATGAAAAATAAGATCCGGATTTTCAACTCCAATGTGAAGTCAGTGCTACTATACGGATCAGAGACTTGCACTGCGCGTCATAAAGAGCATCTCAAACAAACTACAGACCTTCATTAACAGTTGTCTTCGCTCAATACTCAAGATCAGATGGTCGGCCAGAAAAGATCAGCAACAGGGATCTCTGGGAGCGAACCACACAGCAGGAACCGATTGTGAAACAAATAGGCAGGAAGAAATGGAGATGGATTGGCCATACTCTGAGGAAACCATCAAGTGACATCACTAGACAAGCCATCGCTCGAGTGGAACCCGAAAGGGAAGCGGCGAGTTGGTCGTCATTGCAAGGGTGACTTGGAGGAGGTCATGTGAAGAGGAGATGAAAACGTGTGGGCAGACTTGGAGCCAGGTGAAGACTCTAGCAGAGAACCGAACGCAATGGAGACGCACGGCTGAAACCCTATGTTCCTCTAGGAATTAAAGGAAACAATAATAATAATATAATAATAAGAAAAAAAACAACAACACTGAAAACAAACAAGTGTATATAGGAACACTTACCAGTTCGGTATACGATTGAATACAGCATTAAAATATTGTGTGCTCAAGGCGTATAATACTTGTGATACAAGTAATAATAATTGATTATACATTTTCCCATTATCGCTAGTTAAATGCATGAACTAAATTTTTAAGGTGAATTACAATTTTTTTAAAAATTAAAGCTTACATTTAATACAAGATTACGAACTCTGAAAAGTTCTTGAAGTAAATTTTTCACTAAAATAGTTTCATCCAATCGAGAAGTATCATGAGGTTGCTAGAACATTAATTAATTAATAATATTTATTAGACGTACACATGTTAGACATTTCTCCAGTGTTTCTAATACAATTAGAAGTGAATCACAAAAATTTCTTTCTGCATCTGGTCCATAAACTTGCTATTTTAAATAAAAGCTTGTATTGTGAATAGAGCTTTGAACATACCATACTGTCAATATTTTGTAGCATTTTTGTTAATCCAGATATAACAAGTGAAAATTTATACTTGCTGACATTTACTAAGCATTCTTTATTTCTTTCCATATTCTGTGTCGACTGGGCAGTATGTATCCCAGTTCGTATGGGAAGCTTAATGAAAAATGGGAACAAAATAAAATTTATTAAAAGGTTTTTAAATAATTGAAGAACAGATTTATAGTATATATATATATATATATAATTTTATTAATTTGTCGAATCTGATAATTGTTCATCACAAAAAAACGTTACTTAAAGAACCATTATTGATCATCGACAATTTGATATATATTTCACTTCTGCCTCACAGGATAGACTCAATTTGCACCGTGAACCTCATCAATATTCTTTAACTTAGTGACATCTATAGTTTTACTGTGGCTAAGGGTGAGAATGAATCTACTTCTGATGACGTTAACCAAAAGCTACAACTGTATTTGAAGTGATTACAGTTAAAAGTTGGCGATCATTCAGATCTGATTTAGTGATTTCTCAGTTACATAATGCATGTCACATGTGTACTTTTAACTCAGGTAGGCATTCTTCAGTAACACTGGATTAAGATAAATGGTCAGAGAGCTGGATTAGATTCCTGGTAAGGTTGTGGGTGTTAACTATTGAGGGGTACCAAACTAGGGGGAAACAATTCTCCACGGCTCTCTGGTTTTCAGTGATTCTCTATCTCATGTTGGTTAAAATGAAATAGTTGATAATTCCCATGTGTGCCCGCAGTAACTTTGCTTCTACAATTGTTTTAGGAATGGAATCAAGCTGATTTCTTGAAAGAATACAGTGTTATGACTCAATTAAATTACACGTTTGATTTGATATTGGATATACAATAATGCATAACCGCTTATCAGTTGCCTACAATTCGGAATGATGCATTTTCAAAACAAACAGAAAGAATGTTGAGAAAAATACAGTAGCAAAACGAAACACTTGATTTACAAAAATCCCTGCTCAGTTTCTGTGTTGATTACCCTTTTTTCAGTTTGAATCGAAATAAATTGGACTTATTATGTTGATCAGAATATGCAGATGATATAGTCCTTCTAGGTGAAGAAGCTGACAAAATAAAGCGCAGTCTTCTGAACACCTTGAGCATCAGTTGCGAATGTTTGGCATGCCATTCACTACCGTTAAATGTAAAATAATGCTACAAGACTGGACTACATTGACTCCTAGCTTAAAGATACGCAGTGAAGTGTTTAGTGGAGCGTGTTCACCACTTCGTTTATTTAGGAAGTTGCATCAGCCAACGCCAACGGGTTGATCGCTAACTAAATCTCGCCACGGATACAGAAGGCTCATTTGGCATTTGCCAACTTATTCCATCTCCAGCATAGACGTGATATCTGGTTATCGATCAAAGTGTACTGCTCAGCAGTTCAGTATGTAATCCTTTATGGCTGCGAGTCCTGGCCACTGAAAGTGCAGGACATGAAAAGTCCGGCTAGCTGTCTTTGATCATAGGTGTCTGAGTTGTATCTCCCATGTTAGATAGTATAATAGGGTGAGTACATATTGAGGTTAGTCGTCGAGCGCTTGGTAAGGTGGGAAGATCCATCTATGATGTTGTGAAGTTACATTGATTGAGATGGTTAGGACATGAGTTATGCATGACTGCCTAGCCATCGCCTTCCTCGACCGACGGGAAATGTTAGTTGACATAGGATCAGGTTAGAAAAGAGCTAGCGGTGGTGAAACCGAAACATGGCTTCATCAGTCCGTGGAATCCACAACAGTTAGTTTAAGCCAGCCACCTACGTGTGGAGGTGACCCCAATGCCGATTGGTTGGGGTCTTCGGGATGGTAAAAGCCAAGGAAGACTGGAGACAATTTGTGATATGGCTCACAATCGTTCTCAATGGCTGGCGTAGATGTATTCAGTCCTTGTGATTTATCATATCCAATAAAATTGTATTGTCCTTCGATATTAATATTCTTTTTGCCTCCTTCTTTTAATCTCTCTTTACTCTCTTCTCTTGCTTTGTGTGCTAAATGGAGGGAGATTGGCGAATTGAACTGCTGTACATCTGTGCAAAGTTCTACGTTGAAACCAGTCAGTCAGTCATTATGTTGATTAAATTACGTTTAGTTCGAACAAACTGTCTGGTTCTAGTTAAATCTCTTCTTTCTGCGGATACATATTTTCCTTTTGATCATAAATCAAATTTCATACCAGTTATTTTCTTATAGCTAATACAAGATATTTATATTAATTGCTCCTGACAACTATGAAAATAGAAAAATTAGAAAATTACTTATCAGTTCCAAATTTCAGTGTGAGTGTGTGTGTGTGTCTGTCGAGAAAGCCAAATTTATTTATTATAAGAAAACAAAGTAGAGCTTTTCTAAGGTTACTGGAGGGTAGTGAATGACTGCTACTAGAAGGCTCTTACAAGTTTAAATGTTTCACACATTCACATGTGTTTAGAAAAATATCTGATGGACAGTTTTCAGAGGTGGATAAGAACGAGCTTTAAACAGACAAAGATTCAATTTCTAAATTTTACCATTTATGCTACATTATCAGATGCTAGGTAATACAGTTACTTCGAAGTTGTTTTATCCTGATAGATTATAAAACTATTTATTCATTCTGTCTTCAGTACATTCAAAGAAATAATATTACTTTCAAAATTATAGTTTCTTCCGTAATACACTGAAATTTATACCGGTCAACAAAGCACTATTTTTCTTACTTAACATAATTGGGAAAAAATATTATTTGATTATCTTAAATTTGTTATGATTTATGCCAGTCGCTAATTTAATGCTTAGTAAAGACCTGGATTGATAACCTAAAAAGTGATATCGAAACGTGAACAATCTGAATGACAAAAAAAGAAATAAAACTTCATATGTCTACCACGTTTTGAGTTTGTGTTTACTTAGACTTTCAACTCCTAAATACTAAGTTTGACCTATTGTTCAGAACAGTAAATGTTCAGATAACTGATAAATGACATTTAGTTCGCGAGTATAAAAAAGTGATCCTAAAAAACCACCTATTAAATGCATGGTATATTAATTTGAATACTTTATTGTGAATTAGTTAAATGAGGAATAGCTTTTATCGCACAAGGAGTAGCCTGAAATTGTTCAAATTGTCTTCTCTTGATTGAAAAATTCTTGAGTACTTTCAGACCAAACCAGGAACCAATAGTTAGAGGTTATGACACTATAGGGGGGCGGGAAGGGGGGTAAAAATTTAGTAAGTGACTAAAGGGCTCATTTCTGTCTTAATTCATATTTACTCAGAGAGTATCTCCGAAAATACATTTAGAAAAGTGATTTTAAATAAAAGTAGATGTATTGATCACCCATTATACACTTACAAGCATAATACTCATAAATATCTATATAACACTGAAAATAAATCAGGATGTTTCTTCTGTGGGAATTCTCACTACACTCTCGATAGGAAGCAGTGGACTATACGAAGCATGAAAGGTTCAACATGGTAACATAAGAATTCAAAAGAGTGACTGTCTCTGGCCATAAACTTTCAGCTAAAGCATAGTGTTCATTTTAGCTGAATGAATAAATAATCCAGTGATGAGCTAGCTACATAATTTCAAAACAGCCTTAGATAAATTAAGAGGAACTACATTATCTTGCGGAAGTATTTAAGGCTCACTGACATTTATCTGCAAAATAAAGATTAGCAAGGAATTTGATATTCGGTTACTGGCTGATACTGTTTCGTCTCTTACTGGCCAGTGGACTGAAGTCCACTGAAAATTATAAACCATAAGATTCATGAATTTATACACAAATTTACTACTTGTATTTGGTACTTTTTCAAAAAATAGACGAAAGTAAGCAACTACCAATTCCTGGCTAGTAATGTACAAGTGGAGAGCATTTAGAAATTGACCTGCTTAAATTAGACCACTTACAATGAAACTTTTCAATAGTTCAACTACACGTCAGTAGAATAATGCAAACACTTGCAAGATTTTAAAAACGTACCTGGTTGTTGTGAGAGTAAAACCTTATTTAGTTACATTCTGGTTTACAGGTCATACTGATACATGGATTTAACAATAAACACAAAAACGTCAGTTTTAAGTAAATCATAAAAGCGACAATTTTCTGAAAGGCATGATAGTTAGAGCAGCAGTTTCATAGACTGTATGACCAAAGTACTCGATATGCAAGGAATTAGCAGTAAAAAGTCTTTCTGATATAATGATAATGATACATTTGTTCCTTTTCATCTTGCAGATTCCCAAGGTCTACATATGTCTTCATCTAATTATTCTTTTCCCAGTACTTTTTCATCCTTTTTGTTTCATTCTGTGATTCGATGAAGTGGTGAATTCCAAGGTTATTTTGTCAGTCAGCCACAAAGCTAAATGTATTGACTATAACTGTGTAAGGCTAACTAATATTCGACAAATCGTACAACAACCAGTAAGATGAATAGACTATTTTGATAGATTTTCAATCGTAGAATACAGATGTGAAAAGAAGAAGGTTGAAAGTTAAGGAGACTAAAGAAGTTTGAATAAAGAAGGACTGCTAGTAGTTAGCAAATGCATGAATCTTCTAAGTAAAGCTAGAAGTTACATTATGGCAACAGTCAGAGGAATAGGTGGGTGTACGAGTTTATTTCAAATACAGACATTTCTTTTAAAAAGATGGATGGTACTGGTATTCGCTGTCATACGTAGCATATATGACACAATGTTTGGTATATTCTGATTAATTAAAACTGCTTTGCTAGTTTCTGTTTAATGTCCACCTTCATCTAGTTGTACGAGTATGAGACCTTTGGCTGTTCAGATATGTAACTTTACCAGCTGTTATTAGCTGTGATATTCAACTGAATGTCGACTGTAAACTAATATAGATCTTGCTTTACCCTAGGCGAGGGTTCACAACCGAACATATAAATCCTGCTTGAATGTAGTGATAAGTTGCTTAAAAATTGGGAAGACAATTTCAAAAGAGAAATACAGTTGATCTAACGGATGGAAACAAATTTTAACATGAAATGCCAAATTGAGATGAAAACGTTATATCTTGAATTAAAGCGATTTACATTTCACATATAAATCATTATTAAAACCAGTGATCTAAACCGCTTACACCCAAAGCTCCACCGATAACTTGCAAAGATTCTGTACTGCAAAGTATTTTCGATTAGCGTGTTTATGATTCTCACCCACAATGAGATGAGAAACTCAGGGAAATCGCAATAAAATGCTGCAACACATGATACCTGAAACCCTCCGAAAAATTCCTTCTGCTCTTAAGACAAGTCTAAATCACCAAAAATTCTCTATTTTTTGAATTCCTAAATGAACAACATATCCTTTATTGATTTCGGACGAGTCCAAGATCCTACAAAATTTTAGTATATTTAATAGATATAAAAGAATTATATACACCTTGCTGTAAGAAAGAACTTCAAAATCCTTTTAAATGACCCAGATTTACCACCATATAAAGGAGAGTTGGGCTAGTTTTCTAATTGTATTCCAGGTAATTTAAAGTACACACCTTGCAGTACAACACTTAGGGTAACGAGCCTAAGAGCATCTATTAGAGCAGATCATAGTGACAGAGACAAAATCAACAAAACAATGTCACTATTTTATAAAAATCAAATGACAACTTCTATTAACAGCTGTTAATGGTTTGAAGGTAAATTAAGGAGACGGACAAATACAATCTATCGGCTTTTTTGTCATCTATAAGTAATAACTGCATAAGTCCAAAATAATTCATACATAAAGTCTGAAAATTTGTTATCTCAGTAGTACAGGTTCCTAAATAATATGACAATACAAAGAACACGTGTTCGTTTAGAGTAATCTGAGTGAGCCCGTCAGTAAAACATAATCGGTGATGACGACAGTACATCTTTGAAATTAAATAAATGTGTGTCAGATTTAAGGGTTCTTGACAACTTATACGAAAATCTTAAGGGGAAAATGCTTATGAAACAGTACATCTCAACACATGAAGAGATAATACGATACAAACTTATATAGTTAACTTGAAATCAGTATCCCAACAGAATTTTCACTAATTACCTGAGAGTCAAATCTAGACAGCAAAAGCTGCACCCATTCATTCGGTCTTTTGTCAGCCATCTCCTGAAGTCATGCACGGAAAATTAAGGAACAATCAGACCGCCCCCACATTCCATCACGTAGAGTTAATGGAGTTGTGATCATTTTAAAAAACATTGAAAATGAAATAACTTCTGGACGTATATAATTTGTTGTGAATCAAAATTTTCATGGTATTTTAGAGTTCAGTTCTCAACATTAGTATAGTTAATAATGATTCTACCTTGTTCACAAATTCACTTAAAGTCTCTGTTAATGTTGGAACTATTGCCGTGATCAGTCGGTGGATTTAATATTATCTGTATAGTTATATGAAGAACTTACTTATATTCACAATCTGGTCGATAAATGCACTTAACTAATGACACTAATTACAATCCCCCTTATTCTCTATATAATATGAGAATTCATCCGAATAAGTTTGTGTAAATCATTCCCAGTCTGATCTTCCCTGTGCAGTTCTAGTTGGGTTGGTAGTAATTTCACCTTCAGAGAGCCGGTTAGAAATTATTACTCCCTCTAGAAAGTGAAATATTTTCAGGCGCAATCCTTAAATACTGATTTTCACTACTTACATCACAAGTGTAACAACAGTTTCAGACTTTAGGCTTTGAGCTTAGCACTATTCTTGCAAGGTGAGTTTGTAAGCCTCATGCCTAAGTTTCCTTCTTTTCCAGGCCTGCTGTCTGACACTCAACTAGCCGAATTTCCAGTATCCGGGAATCAAACCGAAGCCTTCTATGTGGATGACGAGCGTTTCACTACTGTTTGACATTCTTGTCCACCACTAGTTAGTCTACATATGCATTACAAAGGCAAGTGGTGATAAACTCAAGATGACTTGCATAGCATGTCCCTTTCCTCAGTGAAGTAATGACTACTGAAAAGCTGAAGTTTAACATGATAGTGGACACTACCTGTTCCTTTAACACGGGTATAAATTCTCCGGCTTATAAACTCATTTGGATCTTTCCTCTAAATAATGAAGAGCGACTATTACTTGTTATTGTTAACGGGAGATGCAACAATCGCTGACGCAACTGTATCCTCTTTCAAGAAACAGATGATACTTTTTCTACAAATCTTCAAGAACGATAGTGGAGCGTTTGTGACCCACGTTAAACGAAATCCCGAAATTGGGAAATATCTCCATCAGTTACAAACTTATGTATGGACAGACAGACAGGTATAGCTGTAATCTGCATTTATGAATCCCCACTAAATTACATATTTAGGAGTCAAAACTGATACTGAATAGTTTACTCTGTTTCACCTGTTCTACAAGAATATTGAATAGCGAAATGATGGATGAAATGATTCCAAAAATTATTGACCACAGCACTCAACACTGAACAGTGGATGCTGACCATCACTGTTTAAGACAACTTGTTTAGCTGAAGGCTTCCGGTAAAGCATCCACGCCATTTGGTACTCCGTAAAGTCACGTTCGTGCACGATCACTGGTCAGTTAAGCAGTCACCTCTGACTGGTGTTGGTACCACAACACCGATGAACAGGAAGAGAAATGTTGCTGAAAACCTTGTAATTTCGGCAATGTTTCAGAGACTGTGGGAAATTATCCCGCCGGCACGCGTTACCGGCAACCATCGCCAGTGGCACTAGCCGCCTACTTTACATTCGTGATGTGGTCAGCCATACCCGGTTCTTAGTCGACACAGGCGCCGAAGTCAGCGTCCTTCCTGCTACAACGGCAGATCGACAGAAGGAACCTACCTTCAACTTACAGGCTGCAAATGGAAAACCAGTTGCAACCATTGGTAGGAAATACGTCTATCTGAACGTAGGTTTACGCAAACCTATTCAGTGGATTTTCCCTCTCGCTGACGTCACAATGCCTACCATTGGCACGGACCTACTTAATTGTCATGATTTACTCGTAGACATCCGCCGAAAACGACTGATTAACAATACTAAAAGACTTTCTATCAAGGGCATCACCTACATAGGTCTCAGCTTGCCACTCGTTAAGATGAAGGCAATCCTTGATCCAACTTTCCAACTGATTGTTGATAAATACCCGGAACTTAATTGCCCGTCTAACGATCTACCGTGCAAACCAGCAATGTTATGCATCACATCATAACCTCAGGACCTCCCGTCACATCTAAAGCACAACGATTTGCTCCTGACAAGCTGAGACTCCCTAGAAATGAGTTCGACCATATGCTCACCCTTGGCATCATCCGGCCATCAAATAGCCCATGGGCATCCCCACTGCATATGGTACCGAAAAAAGATAGCGACGATTGGTGACCCGCTGGTGATTGCCGGCGAGTGAACGCCAAAACAACCCCTGATTGCTTCCATTACCTCACATACACGACTTGACGGTAACATTATTTGGCGCAACTATGTTCTCCAAAATCGACTTGGTTAAAGCATAGAACTAAATCTCAATGGCACCAGAAGATATTCTGAAAATGGCTATCATTACGCCTTTTGGAGTTTCTGAATTTCTACGTATGCCATTCGGTCTCCGAAATGCAGCGCAAACATTCCAACGGTTCATCGACGAAGTATTTGGTGGTCTCGACTTTGTATACGCATACTTAGACGACTGCCTTATTGCCAGTCCGGACGAGGAAACTCATCTCAGACACTTTGATTTGGCATTCGAAAGGTTACGCCTACATGGTGTTACCATCAATATCCAAAAGTGTCAGATAGGCGTTGACTCACTTGACTTTCTGGGCCACACCATTGACTGCAAGGGTATTCGCCCACTGGCTAGTAAAGTTGAGGCGATACCGAACTTTCCAGAGCCACAGACAGTGAAAAGTCTGCGTACTTTCCATGGCTTGGTAAGTTATTGGCAACGATTTATTCCCAACTGTGCTTCCCCGATTCAGCCATTAACAGACCTTCTTCGAAGGAATAACAAGTCCATCGAACTTGACGCGTCTGCTCAAAATGCTTTCACTCAGGTTAAAATAGCTATTGCGGATGCCACCCTTCTTATGTATCAGGATCCAACGGCACTGTTAAGTATCTCGGTTGATGCATCAGACACTGCAATCGGTGCAGTTCTGCAACAACTAGTTAACAACGAGTGGCAACCATTCGCCTTTTTCTCGAGGCGCCTTCAATTAGCTGAAACGAAGTACAGCACATTCGAAAGAGAACTTCTGGCCATGTACTGTGCTATACGTCATTTTCGACATTCAGTTGAGGGTCGTGAATTCATCATTTTCACTGACCACAAACCTCTGACGTACTCTCTGAACTCAACTTCAGATAAGTATTCACCCAGGGAATCGCGACAACTAGATTACGTTTCACAGTTTTCATCAGATATTCGCCATGTATCCGGAGTGAACAACACTGTGGCAGATGCCTTGTCACGCATTTGTTCCCTCACGCAAATAGACGGCATAGACTTTGTGAAACTGGCTCGTCTCCAAAAAGAAGATACTGAGCTTCAACATGAGTTTTCGAAAACAACTCTGCAATTAGCCGGGCAACCCTTAGGTTTGGGTGCTATTCTGTGTGACATTTCCATGAGTGCTTCCCAACCCATCGTGCCTGAAAGATATCACCGTAACGTCTTCAACACGTTACACCACTTATCCCACACAGGCATCCGAACTACCGTCAAGCTTGTAACTAGTCGGTTTTGTTGGCCTGGTATTAATAAAGACGTAAGGGAATGGGCACACACGTGCTTAGCTTGCCAAAAGTGCAAGGTAGTAAGACGAACCAAAAGCCCTCTTAGTACCTTTCTTATCCCTGACGCTCGTTTTGAACACGTTCATATAGATTTGGTTGGCCCCCTTCCGGAATCTCATGGATATACCTATATGTTAACCTGCATCGACCGTTTCACACGATGGCCTGAAGCAGTACTCCTCAAGGATGTATCTACTGAAACAGTCGCACGCGTCTTTGTCGAAAGATGAATCGCAAACATTGGATGCTCATACTCAATAACAACTGATGGAGGGCGGCAATTCGAAAGTGGTTTATTCTTTGCCCTGACTAAAATCATAGGTTGTATGCGTTTTAGAACAAAAGCCTACCATCCTCTAGCTAATAGTATGGTGGAGCGTCTACACATACAGCTGAAAGCTGGTTTATCAGCTGCAAACAGTGCATATTTGACTGAATCACTTCCGTTAGTTCTCCTAGGGATACGAAACGCCTTGAAAAGTGATGCTGCCGAGCTAGTATATGGCTTCGTGCACGATCACTGGTCAGTTAAGCAATCACCTCACACTTCGATCTGAAGCCCTATGTTCCACTAGGAATTAAAGGGAACAATAATAATTATCACACTTCGATTTGGTCCCGAAATATATCTCGTAATTTGGACGATCAATTGTGGTCTTTTGCTTCGCGTTTGGTCCACGAGAAACGAATACTATAGAAGTTGTTGGTATTAGATCTTGCGTTAGTATACTTCGTACAATCCGCGAACGTCAGCCTCTAAAACGGGAAATGGAAACTCATTGTTAAGCGGGCGTTGATAAGGCATATCCCCTGTTTGAAGTGGCGCTTCCACCTTTACCTTGAGGACATTTGCGCGGTCTAGTTGATTTCGGTTTGGCTGATTTGTTTCGTTTGATCTAGGTAGCTGCATTTGACGTGATTCTGGTTTCTGTTTGGCTTGAACTGTATTGATTTTGTTAAGAATAGTCGTCAAAAGCTGCCTCTAGGCCTGAAGGCAGTTATGGTGCAGGAGGATGCTTGAGAATGTGTTTCATGTGAAAATTATAGGGTGCACCTAAAATCCTTCTGTTTGTGGCGTCTCAGTGATTTCTGTAGAGCTTCGTTTCATCAGTTGTGTTCATATTTGTCGTTCACGAGTGTTTCAGTAAATGTTTATGGCTATAATCAGGAACTTTCCAAAACGGTAACTGTGGTAAGGAATTTATATTTTTTCCGCTATAGTTTCCAAATCAATGTCTCTTTTAAGTTGCTTACTGTACTCTGTTGGCTATTCGTGAATTTTTTTATTGAAAAGCTTCTTTTTTCATTTGTATCAATATCATTTATAGCAATATCAATGACTACAACAAGTCTTGTAATTATGCACTACAACGTTTACTTTACTGAATACTCCAGCAGATTTGAAATAAACACTTGAAAAATATCAAATTTATACAGGAAGTCCGTAAGATTTACTAAACTAAAAGCACTTTCGGTTTACATAGGAGTTCTCCATGCCGAATTAATTCCTCCGAGGGCCTACACAGATTACAACTTCAATTAAGTAACACTGACGTGAAAGAAATTCCATTCTTCATTACTAAACATAATGATAATAATAATGTTTTTATTCCAGAAACAGGAGCATTCCCAGTGTTTCACTTTATGTAAATGCAGTTACATACAGTTGCACTAAGAACTCAATGCAACTCGGTGCACAATAGTATGTACACAAATAAAGTGAAAAATAACGTCCTCCTTACCTTCTGAACAACTTTTCCTTATTACAGGTTAATAACTTTCTCTCACGTATGAGCCTGAGATATGTCTATGAAATCACAATATTATACCAGTTAAATCTCGCCCCGAAACCAAGGCCACTTGAAACCAATAGCAACATCGAGACAAACGTCATTGAGGGGATATGCAATAAAGTCGCTCTTGTTAAGCAACATAAAGTACACAAATTAATGATTTGAGAAGCAAAATACGGGAACATTTGCAGGCTGGTTTTTGTGATCTGCTATAACTTTTCATTGTTTTTCCAACTAACACTTGTTCTCCCAAATTATACCTCTGCCATAAGTTGGCTTTATATCTCCTGATGGTGAACAATACAAATAAGTATCGCAGGTTCGCCGGTTGATATTAAACAGGGATAATAAAAATTGTGGTACTGCTGCATACAGCCTTGTTTTTTGGAAGCATCACCAGCTCTATCCCTAGGGTTAATATTAAGAATATGAATTCACTTTGCGAATTACGGGTTCGCTTGATCTTTGTAAAATGCTGCGAGATCACCGTCTTCAAAAGACGCTAGCCGCTTCCCTCAATACTGCGAAACAGTTTGTGACACGACATCACGGAACGCTGAGATAATTGCAGGTCGTCTGAAAGTAAACCAAAATAAGAAATTCAACATCTACAGTCTTCTACAGCTTCATGACATCTCATTACACAATGCATGATTTAAAAGCCCTAATTGTGGGCTTAGAGCTAAAGAAATTTCTGGCCTTGCCAGATCTACTTAAATGGACATCGTGACTGTGTTTGAAATGTGATTATTCAAGAGGTGAAACAAAGAAAAGGCTGCCACTAATGTGGCGGATGTGACGAGCAGGAAAGGTGACCGTCGACTGGGAGAAATTCTATGTAGACAGACTCTTGGCGAAGCATTACTGAAGCCAATGCAAGATCTGGTACTAGATTACGCTTCTATGAACCTTAAGTAGGATATTTAGCTGCACCATTCCTTAGAGACTAGAAGATGATATACACCCAAACTCACCTTGGCGGCCTGTTTGAAGATTGGGCTATATATTCTTCCACCCACATATTGCATCTAATTTATCGTATTTCATTTTTATTTATCAAAATATGACGTCAAATCGTATCACATATTTTTCAGAGTTCAAAAAGCGTTTAAAAACAGGCGACTTGCAAAGTCCTAAGAAAGCTAAGAAAAAACATCATGATGGATGGTAGCGTGCTCTAAAACGGACACCTTAAATCGGACTACTGTTCTTGTCACCGTTAGAACAAACTGCTGTTCTCTTCCCAATGAGATTATGCACCTGCAATCTCTCCCATCATCTGAGACTTATCACAACACGGCCATAAACACAATACAAGAAACATGGCTCCATGAACACTATGATGATAATCTGGTCTCACTAAATGGTTTCACACTATTCAGACAAGGCAGACTTTGTTCCAAAATGAAATGCGAAGGAGGAGTTGCATTTTTCATTCATTCCCAGTGGTTGATTTCAAGCTATATGTGTTTTACATTCTCGAGCGACTTTAGTGACTGTATTACTGTCAAATTTCGTCCCAAACACTTGTCAGGATACAAATGCATTTCAGTCTGAAACTTTTAAATTACACCTGGCTGTCCTGTCTCGGATCTGTCTGATTTTTCCAATGAACTCACTATAGTCACTGGTGACCTCGACTGCCACATCAGTCCCTATCCTGAATCAACTGACCATATAAATATTGTCAATTTTGCCTCTCGACTTGACAAAACATTGGATTTGGTGTTCACAAATGATGTTAGAATATATGAAGAACGCAAACGTTTTCCCATAGTGAGCTCAGATCATTGCATTAGTCAATTGTTGCCCAAAATAAATGGCAGGTCACACTCAAGTGTCTTCTCACATCTTTCCAAAAGAACCCAACATAGATACTACTCACAGGATAATATACATACATTCAGAGACACACTAAGTGACACAACTTGGAACTATCTACTCAGCACACGGTGAGTGATACAATCATTAATATTTCAGATTATTTTAAATTCCGCCTCGACGTATGCTGCCGTAAACAGATGCTATTCAAAAGGCCTGACAGTTACTCCTCCCCCCGTCTTAAATAACTGCGAAGAGAAAAAGAGCAGCTGCACAAGTCTAAAGAGAAGTCTGGCCTAAAAAGGATAAATATCCTGAATGAATCAGAAATCTTAAAGTTGAACACAATTTTTAATCAGGGAATCCCCTCTTGTGAAACTCTTGAAATATGTCAAAACTTCTCAGTGAAATTACAGATCCTGGTAAGCAATGTATTAATGTCCTCTCTGTTGATGTAACGACTGCCAACAGGTGCTTAATAATTTCAACTAAAGGTGCCTTGTCCCCAATATGACAAATAACAAGGTCATTGTTTTAACGGTTTTGATATTCTTAAGCGCTTGAAATAATAATGATGATTTTTATTTCGTATAAGCTGGTGTTTACAAGAAATGCATGCCATTTTTATAGGCACGACCAGTTGTGTTATAAGTTACAGTCCTGAAGTATCGTAAATTAATACTTTTCAAAAGTTTAAATTGATCGATTATTGTACGAGCAGTCAGAAAAGGTTCGTATAAATGTCAAATTGTAAACCGTTTGCTAAGGTCACCGTCAAAGTTGAGCGACAACCCGAACTTCGTTCCGTTTCCTGCTGATAGTTATGGTCAACCAGTGAACAGCATATATTTGGGTAAGTGCTATGCTGCCACGAGATTAAAAGGTATTTCAGGAGGAGGAGAACGTCCTAAGGAACTGCAAAATGGTATAAATACAATTATGGATAATAGATCATTCGAAGTACATTTACATGATATAGACAAGAAGGAGCTAGAGATTCCTTGGGATAATAATACACAATGTTTAACGCCAACCAGATTGGTCTTACCATGGGAACTATGACGTTTTGGATGAAAAAACAGCTGCGTTCAAACATTGGTGTTGTTGATTTTCATCAAAGAAACCAGAATTTAAGCAAGCAACAAATATGAACAAAGAGAAAGTTTTTGCATGAATAAGGCCTAGAGTATTATGGCGCGGAAGTAAAAAGATGATTGTGAGGTAGGTAAGTGATATTTCAGTGAGGAGTGAATTCAAAGATCTTGTAGATTAGAACCTGTAGGACAAGCTTGTAAGATGTCTTACGAATTTCTGTAGGGCCCATGGGGTAGCATCTTGACACGCAGCTGAGCAGGCTTGTAGATAGTAGGAGCAAATGCACTTTTATAATTTAGATCTGTAAAACCCTTATTTCTATTTTCATCAAGGATCTGGACTCGAGCTGTCAAAAACGCATGGTGCCGTCCTACAGATCGGAGCGATTCACATTTGTGACTACCACCATATCTGCTGATCGGCATGCGCCACCCTCCCTCCTTTTTTGAAGTTAAGCTCTGAGAGCTTTTTTGCAATAGCTGTAGTTGCAGCATTGCATTGCTTTGAGCCCGTCACAATCTTATAGTGTGCTGCTTTCATGACAAGTGCTCCCTATTAGGTCACCAGATACACTGATACCTGAGGACATTCGTAGTAGTATTGTGGTGAGGGTTGGCTGCTAGCCAAAATCGGTAGATAGTAATTTACGTCAACGTCTACGTCCCCAATATCGGTCATCAGAAAAATAAGAACAAAGACTGACTCAACAATCAATCACAGCAGACTTTGCGTAGGCGGATACAATTTGCAGATAGATAAGCTGAACTTCAAGAAACGGCCACAAAGAGATGAAAGATTAACGTTCAGCGAGAAACCACCAATCAGAAGACAGTGTTTGTTTGCTTACAATAATCTATAATAATGTACATGAAAATATATAAATATGTGTTGATTTCCTAAATAAACGATCTGTTGCCTGACCCTTGTCTTCTGTTGTTACATTTGGTGTCGCTGCCTACCGACAGATGGAAAGCCTATGCCCTGCAGTTTTTGATGGAGACATATGGATCTTCGGGCAGGACTTCGAGGCTTCCTCGCAGTTGAGTGGCGTACAAGATCTGTCAGCGATAAGGCTGCTACTTGGGGCGCTGCTGGGAGGTCGGGAGAAAGCAGCATATGAAAGTGTGAGGCGAAATACCTACGAATGTGCGACAGGGTCAGGCAAACAGTTTCCAAAGTGGGAAGGACCACATATGGTCACGTTGAGATGGAGTTACGCAGACACAATCGCAATGGTAAACACAGAGAAACAAGTGCACATGTGCAATCACCGAGATTCCAGACAGCAAGACAAAGGAGCGAAGCCCCAAGAACCAAGAAGATCAAGCCAACTTCAGTCCAAACTATTTGACGGGGGGGACGAATGTGGTGAGAGCTGTCTACTAGCCAAATTGGCAAACGGTAATTTATGTCAATGTTAACGTTGTGAAGATTTGTTGTGAGAAAATATGAACAAAGACTGATTCAAAACCGACCACAGCAAACTTTGTGTAGGCGGACACAGCTAACATATAGATAATCTGGCATTCAAGAAACAGTCACAAAGAGATGAAAGATTAACTTTAAGTGAGAAACAACCAATCAGAA